>PVHP010007904.1:0-55082 GCA_004024765.1 Zapus hudsonius
TTCATCATGAAGGAAGAAGCTGGCTCCCTCCAGCATATATCCATAGCAGAGAGAGAAAAACCAATACCAGCAAGCATGAATAGCCAGCGCTCAAGCTGGCTCTCTACACACCTAGTAGGACTGAACTCAAGATCTACCCCAAGTGACACACCTCCTCCATCACAGCTCTGTTGCTGAAGATTAAATTTAAATGAATAATACCTAAGGCTATGGGGGAAATACATTTACACTCACACCACCACGTCCACAAAAGTTCTTTTACTGCTTTTAAAAGAGTTTGCATGTAAAGTTTAGCATCATATCACCTATTAGGGAAGTCAAAATTATAACCACAATAAGATGCTACTGTACAGAATGGCTACATAAATAAATGCCACATCTATAAAAGTATACAACAATCACATTAAGAGAGTATCATCAAATGGTATGATCTTTTTGAAAAACTCACTGCTAGCTTCTACTGAGCAGAAATTATATCACTAGATAGACACCAAGACAAATGAGTGCTTATGTCCTCAAGAATGTCCAGCTTCAGTCACAGGCACCCACAATGAAAAATGAATCAGAATAAACCAGATTTGAGACATTCATACCATGTATCACAGGATGATAAAAAACAGAAAATGAACGAATCTTAGAAATAGCATATTAAGTGGAAGAAGCCAGTCTTGAAATATGTTTGGTACAATTTGATTTATACATGAAAACTCATAGAGTATGTGCCTTGTATAATTCTATATTCATATATTAATTTAATGTGATTAACATGCCTTCTGCCTCCTGACCACCAGGTGGTTGTCCCACATGGCTTTGTGTCTCCCAGGAGACTCCTCTGGGAATTGGGAATAGAGTAAATTTCTCTGTGCCCAGCTGTGTCTCTTCCTGAATCTTGTCATCTCATCATCATAGCTCAGTCTAGAAAAGTTGAGGCAGAGCCTGGTAATCAGTTTAGGATTGGCTAAGCTGAGTATCATCAACTATAAACTACAGGGGTGGTCCTAGTTCCCTGAAAGCTGACCCTGGAATGATGAAAATAGAGGAAAACTGCCTCCTAGTGTGTCCAGGCAAGGCAAAGAAAGTAAGGCTCTAGGTTGTTTGTATATCAAAGGCTACTCCTTGTTGCCTTGAAGAATAGGTTTTCCCTTCCAACCATTAAAAAATTAAAGATATCACAACATTAAATATATAGAGTACTTAAAAACGTACACACACACACAAGGAGAAGAAGAAGGATGGTACAAGTTTGACAGTGATTACCTTGGGTCATGTCATGGTGGTGGTATTAACTGGGAAGGGCACTAGAGAGCTTTCTCTGGTGAAGCAAATTAATATGCCTTGATAGGAATGGTCACAGATTTATTACAGCTATAAAATTATTAAGCATATGTTTAAAATTCACAGATTATACTTGATGTAAGTTACACCTCACTTTAAGAAAGTTTTCTTGATGATAAACCATTGTCTACTTAACTAGGTCACCTGCTGGAGGTGTTTACAGGAAGGTACAGGATCACCACTCTAGAGAATTAATCAAGAGTGAGTTCAGCAGCTCCACACTGTTGAATTCACCTGCTGGTTGACTAGAAACACGTGTGAGGTGAGCACAAATCTCCCCTCTTGGTGGGTGACCACAGCCAAGCACATTCATTCTTTAACTTTTTACAGATGTCCAGAGCAAAAGAAAGATAGCCTTGTTGGCACTTGTTTATTATAATTCTCCCAATGCCATTATCAACCTGGACAATGACACTTTAAAGAGTATAAAACGGAATAAGATATTTCCTCATGAAGCAGTTTGTAAGTTGTTTGGATATGGAAAAAGAATCTGCCAGGGGCACAAAAATAAAAAAAAATAGAAAAAAAGAGAGAAGTGAAGAATCTCCCCTACAGTGTAACCCTCTTAATAGAGCATCCTGCTGCTGCTGAGCTGTTCCCACATTTAATGACTAATGAATTTGGGTTCGCCCCTGCATTTGCACAGCTGGGGGCAGTGGCACTATCTACAGAGCTTCCAGGCAGAGGGTGAGGAGGTGGCAGCATTGTACTTCAACTTGAGCAGCCTAAACTTGGGAATCTGCTAAGCAAGTACGAGCTGTACACCGAGTGGTATGAATGCACTCCCCACCCACCACAGACACAGACCCATCGTTTCAATTGGCTCCCTCCCTGTAATAAGCCCCTCACCCTTCTACACTTCTGCTTCCTTTGTGGGAGTTCCCACCATAGACTCCATTGACTAGAGGGTACTTCCCTATCTTCCTATATACCACATCACTCTATACGTATGCATAGTGTTCTTTCAAGACCATCTCTCCCCCACACCCCCGAGGCTTGCCCTACATCAATCAGTGTAGGTGTTGCCTTTCTCAGGAAAGCTTGCCTGCCCTGCTTGGTGGTGTTTGGTATCTGCAGAACTCCCCAATATGAAATCACATATTAAGTCATGCTGTTCTTTCAAATGTCCTCCTCTGTCTCCCTAGTGTCATTATTAGCTCCATTTGATCAAGGGATTAGTCCTTTCCATCTTTGAATTTCTAATGCTAGCACAATTTCTGACACAAAGTAGAGGAGAAGAATATATAACTGAATGGGGATGGAGAGGGAATGTTGTATATTCCTGTATTAATGTGTGACTGGCTAAACATGTGGGAAACAAAAACAATATTCATGTTGAGCACATTAAATTTGCATGAACCTTTGGCCTTTAAAAGAATGTCAAAAAAACCTGGATGATTCTGACTAAAATGTCAATAATCACTTTTATATTGAACAATATTGTGCATGGCTAATTAAAACATTGTTGTAAAGATCTTCTAATTCATATTCAGCTTACCATCATATTACCTCCAAACAATGCAATATTATGCTTTTTTGTTACCCCAAAAGTATAAATTTGGAATGGTACAATTTCAAGCATCCAGAAGAATTGTCAATGTTCTTTAGACGTTCGATAGGCAGGCCGAGTGATGACTCAATGGATAAGGGCACTTACAGAATAACATGAGAACCCGCGAAGATCTGAGGCTGCCAAGTTTGATTCTCCAACCCCCACATAAGCAGGAGGTCATGCATGCCTATTACCCCAGTCCTGTGAGGAGCAGAGATCAGGGAATCTCTGGAGCTCATGCAAACAGCAGCTGTGCAATCTGAGAGACTCTGTCTCATCTCACGGATACATGGACTGGGCAATAAGAGAAAGACTGGCCTCTAAACCCACACACAAAGGCGTGCACATCTGCACACAAACACATGCAATAAAACATTGTGTGAACATTAAATATTTTGACAACTGAAACTATAACCTATGAAGGAACTCAAGGAGTCATTTTGGGGGCGTTGATCCCATCATAGCATCTTGAGATAGATAAGCCTGTGAAAGCATTTGTTTGTGATTTCAATGTGTTCCTCCCATGGAAGACAGTGCCTTCTACATCTCTCAGGCTCTTCAATCTCCTTTATCAGAAGTGTGCATTTTCAAGAATACCACAAATCAGGTTTTGTAGTGAGAGCACATCTCTTCTTGTTATATCTTGGCAAAGGCCGACCTTCACTTACACAGTGAAATCTTCACTTGGGACCACTTGTACTCTTTAGGTGTGGGTGGATTTTCACATTGTCAAGCTATTATATGTGCAGGGAGTTTATTCAACAAGTGAATGACTTTCATCATTGCTCAAGACATCTGCTCTCACCCATGTCACCTGGAAGAAGAATAGAGCTAGGTGGCCACATTTCACCTGGCAACTCAATTTCTTTGAGCAAAACTAAGCAAACAAGGGTGGTCATCTGAGCAAATATGGATTAGGGAGATTCCTTCAGAGAAGGGGCAACACAAAGTGGTGAGATGTAAGGACAGCAACTGTGAAATCACATAGAACTCTGCTAATAAAATATAGAGGAATGTGGGAATGTGGTCTATAAAGACCTGAGGAGAAGTACAGAGCATATTCAGAAAAAGTATATTATTCTAGAGCCCCATGACAAGGAAGTTAAATCCTGTATTGTTAGGGTATGCTTTCAGTTCTGATCATTGGCTATGCTAGAGATTAATTTTGGAAGGAAATTTTCCTTTACATTAGCATGAGTTAGTTAACCATGACCTATATGCTGGTTAATTTTGTGTGTCAGCCTATCTGAGCCACGGTGGCCAGATTTCCCTGGGAGTGCTCTCAGGTGAGGGTAATATTGAAATTAGCAGGCTTTAGTAAAGCATATCACACTTCATAAATGGAGCTAAAAGCCTGATGACAGAAATGGGCCAATCTCTTCCAGGCAAGAAGGAATTCTCCAGCAGACTACTTTCCCACTTCCACAATATTAGCAGACTCAGCTGGACCTCCCCTGAATCTCCCATCAGCTTTCAGATTTGTGAAATCTCTAAGTCCACATGAGCCATTTTCTAAAAAAGAGCATTCTCTCTCTCTCTCATGCTTATATCTATATATCTATATCTTCTACATCTATCCATTATATATCTACTATATCTATCTATTTATCATCTATCTATTGTATGTTCATCATACTGATTTATTTTCCTGGAAAACTCTGAATAGCATAACACATATTAACTACAAAGAGAAAACAGATGCACACGGATCATGTCTATTCCCAAGTTTGAATTATTTCAAAATATACCTTGAATTTTATTCACGTGCATTGTATCATTGCTTTCTCATTAAGTTGAAAGGAACTAATTTACACTTATTTAATACCAACTACAGACTATGCTAACACCAAACACTATTAATTTTATAATTCTGCAATACATTATTTTCATTATTTTAATTTGTAACTAAGGAAATTACGACTCCACTTTGCATCTTGCACATTAATCCCATTGTGAATATACTTTCAATTTGTTGTTGTTAAGTACTCAAACAATCTGGCTGTTTCTATTACCCCTGCAGGAATCTCAGATGTAGTAGAAGAATAAGGTTGACTGAGGTCAGAAGCAAAGAAGACCTGGAAGGAATTCTGACTCAGGAATGAGGAAGTGGTTTAAGCTATCTAGATCTTATCTTTTTCACCTAAGAAAGGGAGTAAGTAACTGACTATAATACACATTCACAGAACTCTGACAAGGTTCATTTCATTCCATGAAAAGCCAAATAACCTGTAAATTGAGAAGGACTTATTAATATCATTTCATTTTCAGTCCCTGGACATGTTAGTATAACCTGAAAGTAATGACATATTATGAAGAACTGAACATACCTTCATTTTTTTTTGAGACAGATCAAGTATTCTACCCAACATGAGATAGTTAAGTCACTACCTACTGCTCCCAGTGAGCATATGGCGTCATGGTAACTAAAGAGGCTTGAACTAAGGAGCTTCCTTAAGAATGAGGGCATTCTATGCATTTCCATCACCCTTCTATAGTTAAAAATGTTAAGAGTAGAAGGACCTCATCTCAATATTGATAAAGTGTGGTTCATCAGCCTGTCCTGCCTTTCTTCTTTTTGTGACTAGTAGGCTGGGGACAATAAAAATAAGAATAATATATGACAATGTGAAAATAAATATTCATGACCTGGCCTTTTATAGCAAAAATTTTCTGGGTCTGATCTAACCCATTCCTCTCACATTATGGATTAGAAAACTGAGGCACCGAAAAATCAAGCCATTCTTGATAACTCAGCTGGAGAATTAATTAATGTGGAATTCGGGTTAGCATTCGGTTTCACTGTCCATTTGATCATGCTGAAGTTAATGACTGAAAATTAGCTCTAGTTATACTCATCATCAAATTAAATTAGATAGCCTCAAAAGGAAATCACTGGAATAATCTCCTATATTGGCTCATATGAACTAATACCATGCAAAAAATTATACTGATGAAGTGAAACATATTCCTCTTTTATTCACTGAAATGAATTTTTTGTTGCTTTTTCTTAAAGATTTCTAAGTAAATGTTGCTATAGAACAAAACTATGGTAAATTTTAAATATTTCACTGGAAACATCAATCAAACTGACAAGTGTGCTCTTTTAATTTGCAATGCAACATTATCAAACATTTACTTTAACAGAACTTGGACACATTCAATTTTCATAAAGGATGATTGACAATAAGATGAGAAAATAAGTCCTTAGTCTTTCTATATTTAGTGAACAGAACTTGATGAGTTATTTTCCTCAAGATAAGCTAAATTTCAGTCTTTTCATTAAATAGAAAGTAAAACATATCTAAAATTAAAGTGTTCTCTTCGCATACAAAGGAATTATCTCAAGAGTCTAGACAAATCAATTACCTACGGATCCCTTAAGATACCTGTTTTCCTGGAGGAACTTTAAAAACAGTTATTGTGGTTTTGAGGTGAAATTTTGAATCCCTGAAGATATTTGGCAATGTTTGGAGATATTTTTGATGGCCACAACGGAGGTACTGTTTTGTATTACTAGAGGATAGAAACCAAAGACACATCTTACATTGCCCAGGCAAAAAAAGCACAAAACATCCGTAATGCCTAGGTCAAAAAGAACATGCTCAAAGCATTCAGCAACTCGGAAAATTAAACTGGTAGATCCGGAATAGTCAAACCACCACTGATTTGTGGATTCCCACTGCAGAGCGAATATCATTCTTTATGGTACTTCCATCCAGCATGGAGATGAGTGAACACAGAGGTTATGGGACACATGGATGCATACCCTTTTTCTAGTTACAAGCATGATCATAACCAATAGCAGTAGGATCATTTTATAAGAATTCTGATCTCCATCACAAGAAAAGCAGCTTCATCTATTTTTTCACTTTTGAAACCTGATAAACTAAGGTTTCTAATTGACATTGATCTATAATAACTAATGTAATAAAAAGAACATAATGCTAGCAGAAAATATCAATCAAGTCACATTTTCCTTTAAAACAAAAATATTTCAATAAGATAGTGTATATAGTTATCTCTAGACATTTTTTAAAGATGTAAAGGGTAAATCAGGAGAAGCCCAAGCAGGTTTAACAGTGTAGTTTTCCTTCTAACATTCCATCTAATTCACAATATAACCCAGCCAACAATATTATCAAAGAAAATAAATTCTATTAGATCACTAAGTTAAGGCATGTACTTTCTTTAACATAATCAATAAATGAAGTGACTTCAATATCTCCAATATCTCCATTTCTCTTTCAGTAAATGTTATTAAAGCAAACACCAAGTCCTAACTACCTAGCATCTTCCTTAAGAATATAATTCACTTTGTGCCACTTCAAAAAGGACAATACTGATTATTGATTTAATTCTTTAATCCCCCAATTTGGAAAACACACAAATGCTATAACACCATTTCATTCTTCTGAGTGACTTTGTAACACTGAATTAATAACATAGATACTCACTTCCTTCAACCGTTTAAGCACAGTTCACTTAGGATCTAATATGTCCTGTACTTTCTTCTAAATGCTCCATATACCATATTGAATGAAATATGATTTCTGACTTTGAGAAGCTCTTCAGACTGAGGGTTTGAGAAATGGAAATAACCAGTGACCTTTATGGACATGCAAAAGAGAAGAGGTCTTCCTTTGGGGACTCTTTTCCTGAACTCTTTCTACTCACCTGAGTTAAGCATTAAAAGTTGTGCTGAAGTTGGCAAGAAGAAAGTGTGGTTTCGATTCTCCAGGTGTGGACATCAATTTTCTAACATGACCAGCTGTAAATCATCCCACAGTTTGAGCATGGGAACGTGAGACGTGAAGTCAGTGAAGCAATAGAGGCTCGAGCACAGAGAACTCACATCTCAGCCCAGCAAAGAAGTGCAATTTATATTCTGCAGGAGATGGAGAACCATGGAGCATCGAACCCAACAGCAGCTAAGCTCACTTGCACTTAAAAGGACCATTCCAGGGGCCCTGGGAAGGAACGACTCGAGGTAGACAATACTGGAGGGGCAGTAATATTTTAGGCCCAAGCAAAAAGGGAGGCCAATTTTGGAAATTCTGAATAGGCAGAAGGGGGTGGTTTAGAGAGACAGTTATGAAAAAACCTGGCAGGACTAATTGGTTGATTATGTAAGGGATGGAAACAAAATGAAGCTAAAGATATAAGCCTGGAGTTTCCAGTTTGGTGATTCCAGCAAGTGGAAGGAAGTTCAGAGGAAATGAAGTGGACCCAGTGGTCCATTCATCAATGACCCCAGTTCACAACTAGGAAGAAATTAGTCTGTGTTCCATCTCTGTTTCAAAGTTTCTGTCGCCACCCATGAAAGTGTGCAGCGTCCTAAGTAAACAAGAATGAAGCTGATGTGCTATCTTTTCTTCTAACCCAGGATGCTATTATGGGTTAAACATTACTGCTATGATCCCTTCTGAAACAAGTATAATAGTCTTTTGGTGCTCTGTGAGCATGACAAAATACAAGACGTGGATGAATGAGCCTACACAAATTTATTGAGAGATACCAAGTCCTCAACTTTTAATAATAAGATCAGATACTAAAGTGTGCTCATGCCAGAAGCATAATTTTAATGATCCAACATCTCTTTATTGAAATGTCATACTTTAGAAGAATCTCAAATTTTATTATGCATAAAATTACTGGCTAAATGTAGATTTTCAAGATATACCCAGAGCTGTATAGAATAATCATATCCGACTCTGACAGATATTCCAGGACCATGTTTTGAGAAATAGTCCTTCAAGTGCTCATTGTGAAGAATAAAAATCCTTCCCTCTCTCTTCCTCCTTCTCTTCCAGGCTCTCCCTCCTAATATTTCTTCCTTAATTCATCCAGTCACCTGTCTGTCTGTTGGTAGTTCTGCCTGTCTATCTGTCATCCACTTAGCCATCATCTATACTATATCTACCCACACATTATATCTTAATAAATATTTATTTATAGGAGAAGAAACACAATTGATTAATACTGTCCTAAAACTAAATGGCTGAAAATGAAGCAAATGTTTAGAGCAAAATTCCAAAATGCTTTTAAACTCAAACTTTATGTAAGATAAACATAAACATAAAGGTCTCCCTCTCAGAGATATCGTTCTACTTCTTGGCACCCACCCCTGAAATCAAACCATGTGTTTAGGAACCACATTTTGTTCATGTTAATTTTCTCATATGGAATGTTTAATACTAGTATCACTTTTAAAAATGTCCATGTATGGATTTATTTTATATATGAATATATTTTATCAAACAGAAGCCCTAGATTTGTCTTCTTCCCTTTCTCTCTTCAGATTCTCTGGGTAGTCTTTGATGGCTGTGGGGTAGAACTGGCAGGAAGCTGGTAGCTCTTGCAAGGCAGAAATCTGCTCCCCTAAGTGAACTGGCCACTTCTCCCTTCGTGTTATCAAATAGTATTTCTATCTAAGGGGCATGTTCTACGTGACCATGGCCATCCTCAAATCATTGTGGAATATAACAGGTGCATATGCAGAATCCTCTAGAATCTTGACTGTGCACACTACCTTTAGAAGCTCTGGTTCACAGCTATATCTCATATAAATATAAAAGGACATAAAATGTTCAATTTTATTTCACAAGACTTAATTTCATGAAAGGAAAGACACAGAGAAATGATCATATAAGAAGAAAATTTTAAAAATGAGGACAAGCATCTCTTCAGATTATGATTTTATATTATATCCCAAAACAGGGCAGCTGAACTCAATTTATTTCTCTCTGTACATGATCTTTCATGATTAAATTCTGGAAACCTGTGAACTGTTTACTTCAGACCTTTTGCTCTCACTGTTGACTAACACAAAATCTGTTCTTCCCAGATGCCAGCATAAGACAGGCCATCGAATTAAGCTTCCCTCCAGCTCTGCTGAAGGTACTATTGCTTTTCTAAATGCAACCAGGCCCTTGCAGGAACTGTGAGAACAGAGGCTGTGTAACATGTGGATTCCTGGGCTCAGAGATGGCCAAGTGCAAATCTGGCCCCTTGCCCACCCACTGAATCAACAATTCTGAGGTGTTTTATCCTTTTCTTGGTGGCTTCCCAAATGATTAATGACTCTGTAGATTTCGTGTTTCTTTTACTGTTGTTACATTCACGACAAGATAGCAAATCCTTGTTGCTGTTGTTATTGTTACAGGTGTGATGTTTACAGGACAAGCTATCTCCCCAGCTCTGAATATTGAGTCTTCAAAGTCTTTTTCATGTCAGGGGAAGGAAGGAAAGACGTAGCCATCTGAAGATCGAGGGCCACTTGAGTTGCCTCAATAGCCAGCAGAGGGAGGACTGGAAGCCACTTGGAAGAGACAGGAAGTCATCACAAAAGGCAGGCACAGACTTTGGCAGGGGTATTACTGTAACCCAAGGCTTCTCTGAGTGAGGTGGCCCAGGACTTGGATATCCCAACCATTTCCTCCCTTATCCCCATGTTCCACACATTCTCATTCTTGTTTCCACAACAGGGGAGACAGAACTTTTCAGAGAGAAAAGAAGGTTTCTTGCAACCTCAGAAATTCCCCTTGGGCTGCTTAAGAACATCTTACAAAAAAGCAAGTCACATGACTGTTAAGCAGTCTAAGTGGAGGCCACCATTTGAAACACACCACTCAGGCTTTCTTCTCTCGTGGATTTTAGTTTAGTCAAGTATTCTTTCCCTTTTTTTTTTCCTTTTTCACTTTTTTCTTAAGGGATGAAGAGCCTGGTAGGCTAAACAATGTAAACACACACACACACACACACACACACACACACACACACACACACACAGACTTTTCTTTATATGCAGCTCTTAAAATTCTGCCTAACAATACACTCCCTCCCCCAAAAGCAATTTATTCTCAATAATTCCCATCTTGAAGCAACTTAGAGGCATGGGTCCATAGCAAACTCCTTGGTCTTGCTCAACATGATTTGCATGATGGATAGGCTACGAATATCTTTTCCTCTCTGGACATGGAAACGAACTTTTGCTCATTAATATGTGGTGTAGGTGTGCCTTGTCCTTGCTAGGCAAAAACTCCATCTCCCTTAGAAGATTCTGAATTTTATATGATAATTGGAGACTTTTGGAAGTCATCAATTTAAAAGACAAAGTAAAAGCCTGGTTTGGGTGTTCATGCCTGTTATTCCAGTACTTGAAAGACTAAGGGAGGAGGATTTCCATGAGTTCCAGACCAAATGGAGGTACTGGGTGAGATTATGTCTCAACAAAGAAAATAATAAGGCAGTAATTGCCCCAAGCCTCAGAATAATTGTTTCTTGAGTAATTTGAGGGCACTGGGGAAGCGCCTCCTTGGAAGCTGGAGCATCAAGTGCAGAAAGCAATTCTGCTGCCCAGAAGCTCTGGCTGTGCCTCAGCAAGCACGTGATCCACTTGGGCCGCCTTGTGTGGGATGAGAGAGGTGCTGCCTGGTCTCCTCACTGAATCATGTTCTTTTGAGAAATGTCCTTCAGTGGCCCAGCAGTTTACTTTTATTAATCCTTCTGTATACAAGTCAGAAAGGAAAGAAAAATAAAACAAGTGAGAACTGTTTGAAGGCCAAAAGCTCTGGGCAAGGGGGGTGGCGGAGGCTCACTTGGTAAAACTATGTGTGGTGTTATTGGAAGAGACACTATATTTTTTTGTGATATAAACTAAGAACATTAGAAGGTGCTACTGATTGCATGTTATTCACTTCAAGATTCTTTTCTTTTTCTTTTTTTCTTTCTTTCTTTTTCTTTTTTTTTGCTATTGGGCATTCAATGGACCCAAGCCAATGAGATAAGTGAGGGACAATGTATCTAATTTTGGACAATAAAACTATCAAAAAAAGAAGCACTGTATTAACTTTTGACTCAGTTTCATTAGCAGGTGACACAGCTCTGGTTTACTATGAGGATCACAAAGTGGCTTTGCCCTTCCTTCTCAGAACCTTTGTTCTCAGGCACTAGGACTACCATCCAATCAGCACTAGGACTACCATCCAATCAGACAATAGAGATAGATTCTCAGAATTCACGTTCAATCCTTTGCTTGACCACAACTAGCTAAGATAACAAGACCATACTCGATTTAGCTTATCCCAGGTTCTTATCAATTCTCCAAGCTTCCAACTGTATGGTTTCACCCAGTCTGGATCCTACAGCCCGAGTCTAGGGGTCACCTCACTCTTTGAACTACACATCCCACTTTCAGGGAAATAGTCAGAAGCCTTAGCTGAGCAGACAAGGCCCTCTGTCATTTAAAAAGCCCCACTTGTTTGAAACAGTTCTTTTTCTGTTTGAATATTCAATTCCTTCAGCCCAGGTAGACTTTCCTCTTCCATTCCGACAAAACGTGTAAGCTTCACCATAGGAAACCAATACTGGTTCTAAACCAAAACCGTAGTCCTTCATTTTAAAGAGAACTTCATGTTTCAGAGACCTGAGGTCACCAGCCAAGCTGGTTAGGAAGACAGTGGAATTAAGACCTAATAATTAGGTTTTCCCTTTCCCAAACTTAATTTCTTTATTTCTCACATGCTGTTGTTCAGTATAAAACGTCAAAAACCTTAAGGTCATGCTGATCATTTAGTCTTCTTTAGCAAGTTGACTTACATGTTTTTTTCAAAACTTGTTACATAGCTTCTCTTTCGCCCAGTACCACCCATTCTCCAGAAGCCATCTCTTCAGAAAGTCTGCCAAGACTTGACTACTAAGAAAACTCTCTGCGCTAAAAATAATATTCAAATTCAACACATTACCAAAATAAAATCTCTCAAATAAAACAATGGCAAAGACAGACCTGATAATGAATATGAAATATGCTAAGCACATTCTGTCACCGAAACAAGCTTGACTTTTTTTGTGATTAATGGTAGGATGAAGTCTTGAACCACAGAAGAATGAAGCAAATGACAGAATGAACCATCTGGAAAGAAGTCCATCTGAAATGCATCCATTTTGAAATAGGCTCTGTATTTTGGCTATCATCACCATGCGCCCATCCAAAAATTCATTTTCAAGTTTATTTCCAAATGTAGTCCCAAATTCAGAATGAAAGTTGGTTGACATGTTCAAATTTTGCTCTGGGATGGACAAAACAAATGAGAAACTTTCAAATGAATAAGTATATTCCAACACTTATTTGGTTTCATTCATGTTTCAGAGGTTGTCTTTTTCCCCTTCTGAATCTTTAGTATCTTATTTCTATTCGGACATGGAAAATACAGGAAATTAAATTACAAAGCCATTTCTAACTATTAATATGGCACTAAAGTAAGTTAGCAAAGACATTTGAAATTTCAAGGAAAGTAATGGGAAGGGAAATTGGCTTGTGCCCAGTATCAGAACTGGTGAGTGATCTGTGTTTAGCTAAATCTAATCAGGCCACTGTGCCCCACGCTGCATTTCCTGACAAGCCAGGGCACTAGAGAGGGCATAGCACATCAGGATGATTGGAAGTGGAATAAAAATTACCTGTTGAATAGGAGAATTGGCTTTGTTAGTTAAGAGTTTCCATAGAGTCTAGATGCCCACAGTGCCCATCTATCATGTGGTGGTGTGGAGGAGGACGACTGAGAGTGGAAAGTAATCAATGAACTGTAAGGAAAAAAAATACTAAATATTTAATATTTAGCCTAAGCCAGGCAGATCACTTAGGAAAAGATGAAAATTTTTGCTCCTGACCTTCTAGTTTGCTTGAAAAATGGAAACAGTGCAAGGAGGCATGGGTACTAAGTGAAGTAAAGTCAGAGGCATGGGTATTAAGTAAAGCAAAGATAGGACGGCCATAACCAAGAGGGGAAAACACAGGTGGATAATGCAATTGCTTATATTCAAAAGTAGCTTTGATGTCTTCTGAAATCTTGCTGCAAGAATTTTCTATCACTATTCCTTGTAAGCATTTCAAATGTGCTCCTGTGTGAAGTCTCACAGGGTAGCTATGATTTTCCAACATATGGATGCCATTTAGAAAATCATTCTCTAGTAAGATGCATCCTGTTCCATCTTTCAGATCTTGAACACAGTGAAAGAATGTGCATAAGTGCTTTTCTTAGATGAGTTGTCATCAAGCAATACTATGTTGATGAAAGGAAGGAAGGAGTTGTATGAAAAGGGAAGCGAGGCTGAAGTGCTGATGTCACCTTGTTAAATACACACACCCACATTTACACACACATATATATGTGTGTATATATATCCATTTTAAAAAATGACAGCTCTTCTAAAATAAGTAATCTCTCTCAAATATGTATATATCTTCTGCCTTTGTAATTAGTAAATAAATAACATTTTCCCTTTAAAAATATTATCATATTGACAATTCATTAATAATATATACATATACCAGTTAAGAGGAATTAAGAGCACTAGTTTGGGGTAAAACCAATGAATGAGTTTAACTGAAAAGGCATTTCTCATTGCATTTGGAGTGACTCAAGTCCACTCTCACAGCCATACTTGGATTTGCCAAAACATTTTTTCCCCCAGAGTCTTGACTCATTAGTGAATCTGGAGGGAAATTTATATTCATCCATTTATTCTCTGGCCTCATTTGTTTCCGTGCCTTATCACATATGTTCCAATACTGAAAAAGCACCTTCTCTCCCTCTCCCCATGTCCGAAACCTGCTTTTCCTCCCAAATATTCCTTGTGAAGAAAGTCATTGCCATGACAACCATATGATGGGGTTTAAAGTGCACTTGGGAGCAGGCTTTGTGAAAGTTAAGACCTTTTTGTGTTTAACAGGGCTATAAAAACTCAGACAATGGGTTACATTCTATCACGAGGAGCCACTTTACTATATGGAATTAACTGTCAAACTTAACCAGCCTCTGAAAAAAAATAATCTTCAACAGTGATGTATTCCGGGCTAATCCATTAATCTTCTATTGTAGGCAAGGTCCTCAATACTCTCTGGTAATTAAGTCAAAAGATCATATGTAATATGAAAAAAGAGAATTAAGAACTTCTCTTGCCTTGTTAACTTTAAATGTAGAACATTCGAGATTTGGGACTCCTCCCCAAAAGGGTTAGCCCACTGTCTTTTCTAGGGGAAAAAAAAATACTTCATTTTTGCACTTTTCCATTTTATTTATATTTTCTTCCCTATCAGGTTGATAATGATGGTGGATTGTTATGGAGTTGTGTACACTTTTTTTTCAGTATCTTTAATATATTTTCTTATAGAAACAGGAGCACCGTGACACAAGGCGGCAATTGCAGCTCAGGTGTAGTAAGGATCTTTTGTGTGACTCAAAGCTAGAGACAGCGTTCCTTCAATTTATGTCAAACAATACTTTCCCACTACTGACTCTACCCTGGAGACAGAAATTACCATGTTTTTTAAAAAAATCCAGAGCCACCAAACGGTCACGGTCACTGTCATTAAGGTAAAATCTGTCTTTGTCTTTACCTGACTGACCACCTAACAACAGAGCTTTTAAATGAATGAAGAGAATCCTTTGTTCTCTCAGATTCCATTTAAGGGAAAGTGGGTCGAGGGCTTCCCCAGGGAAGAGAACAGAGCTAAATGCCCAGGAAAAGAGATTTCACACCCACTGGTATCCCCTCCCTCCCAGAGAAGTTCATTAATTCCTTTGGAGGACTGTTAAGAAAGGCGGGGCGCACTCAGGTAGCCCCAAGTCCTAGACCATCATCTCATTGTCAAGGGCGGCTCAGGCCATCCTCCAGGCAGAGTGGGGGTAGGGTGAGGGGTGTGGGTGCTCAGAACCCCCCAGCCATGGGCCACCCAGCAGAACTGCATGCATTCACACTCCCGAAAACCTGTGTCCCAGCCCAAGTGTGAAGTTGGGCGTTTCGAGCTGAAAATCAGATCCAGAGCCAATTCAGAGCCAAGCAAGTTACAGTACCTTGAGAAGTCGGACCGACGGGAGAAAGGCTGCATGGCATAGTTTCCGGATGGTCCAGTTTAGGGGTCGGGAGGCATCAGTTTGATTCATGACCCCTTGCAAATTCCACCGGGAAAAGAAGAAACTGCACACCTGAGCAGTGCCTAGAAAATAAAGGGTCCCCGGAGGCCCTGGAGTCCCCTGGCCATCTCCTGGAGGGCACCTGCCACTTCCATTAGGGCAGAGGCTTCCTGCAACTTCGGAGCCTGGAGCCCCTGGACCTGCTTAAGAGAGCCACCTCCCCTCTCCCCGCCGCCGTGCTCCTGCATACCAAATGGGGCTGAATGGAGGCACCCAGCCGGCAGCTTGGGGAGGGGACGCTGGCTTTGGCAGGAGAGGGACGGGGACAGCCTGCACGGAACCGCCTGCGGTCGGAGCCTGCTCCCCAATGCGCGCTCCCTCGCCCGCTCTCCTCCCAGCGATCGCAGGTCAGGCGTTGGGGGGGAACCCGGGCCATTTGCTTGGCTCCTGGGTTTGGGGTGGGGGGTGGGGGGGAAGCAGGAGGAGAGCAGAAAGGAACAAAAATGAAGGCGGCACGGGGAACTTGCACTTTCTTGCACAAAGCATCTTTGAGGGGCTGGAGACTGGCACAGGGGGAGGGGCGAAGGGATGCTTCTGAGATAAGCTACATGCTTCCTCCCTCTGGATTTATGTGACATGATATACCGAGAGCTATCGGAAAATGGATCTAGAGCCAAAGAGATCCCCGTCGGGTGCTGGGTTTTTATTAACTGTGATTGATGGTCTTCACCCTGATACTCGCATCATATGGATGATAGATAGGCAGATAGCCCGCTAGGAGAGTCAAACTCTCCTCTCTCTCTCTCTCTCTCTCTCTCTCTCTCTCTCTCTCTCTCTCTCTCTCTCTCTCTCTCACACACACACACACACACACACACACACACACACACACACTCCTCCCTCTCTCTAGCCTCTTTCTTTCATAGAAAGCTGTGCAAACAAATGCATCTGTGGCTTACCTTTCCTCAAAGTCAGTTTCTTAAAATTGAGGGGTACCCCCACCAAAGCCACGTGATAGCCTTTCTTGGCAAGAATTCTACCCTTCAGGGGGTGTGGTTTCCTCAAGTGGGATTCCTATCCCCACCATTTTCTAAGGAGGCTTTCAGAGTGTCTGCATTGGAGTATATAGTTTTTAAAGCTCCCACAATGAGATAGAATAAAGGAGAACTTTTCAATTTAAAGGCAGAAATTGGATAATTTCACCTAGAGAAAGGGAGCTCAGAAGGGCTGGGTGGGGGGGGTTCCTGCCACACCCCCACTTGGGTTTCCCATTCTCTCTGAACATTAGACTTCAGTGGAAGCACCAACCAAGAGTCTCCCCAGGAGAATTGGGTGTCCTTCAAGCCTTGTTAGGGTGCTCACATTTTCCAATCACTCTTTCTCTCTGACTACTGATTTTTCATTTTTAATTAATCAGAAGAGATGAGTAAATGCCCCTCCTTGAGCTGGGAGGTGTTTAAGCAGATGCAACACACTATCTTAATTCAGATTGAGACACCACAGATCTAGAATGTTGTAAGTGCAGATCTGAGAAAGTAACAAATACCTGGCCCATGCTTTCCAACTTTCTCCTTCCTAAATTGCCCTGAAGTCAGAGATGCAGGAGTAATAGTGCGAAAAAGCTGGTCTATTTTTAGAACACAGGCCATTGACATGAACCTAAAATTCACATGTCCATGTCGGATCATCTTCTATTAAAGCCCCAACACTTTGACATGATTCACTCGTACTTGGTTTGTGTCCCCATTCTAGTTCCACAAAGAGTTGAAGGTCATTTTGAAATATTAACAGATGTTTCCTTCACCATGATGTTGGGCACTTTAAATGAATGGCATATACTCATATCAAAGTCAACTATTATCATATCTGTATTTCACACAGGACACAAGTGAAGCCCAGAGAAATACCTGGGTAACACAGCTTAGTAGAACCAGCATCTGGATTAAAACGTGTTTTATTAGGTTATAAAGACAAGCTTTGATTTTCTCCTGTTTCTTTCATAATTTGGGGACCACAGCAATGAACCTGTTACCTCAGTTTTCTGTTGCGTTAGCCTTAAATAACAAACAGTTGAGCTAGAAGACCAAAGAAATGTTCAACGTGTCTTTCAGATTAGCAATATAATTATGGCATTGATGTGGCAAGGATCAGGAGGAATTCTGAAATCAGTCTGCATGGTTCAGATTTCAATCCTGACCCCAGCCTTGGGCAATTTACACACCTCTCTATGCCTTGAAGTCTTTTCTTTATAAAATGGAGACACACATAAAAGCCAGGCATGGAGGGTTCCTGTGAAGCCCACATGATAGTACCAGTAAAGCACTTAGCACAGTCCCTTCGCTCTGATTCCTTTTCTAGGCAGCATTCTGGTTCTGGGGTGCATATTCACAGTATTAGGTGATGAAATGAAGCAAGACAAATTAAACCTGAATGCTTCCTATGCCTTAGCATGAGTTTAATAATGGGCAGGAGACTGCAAGGGCAGGAGGGCTCTCCTCAGGCTTTATTGCAGAGTGTAATTCATCACATTGCAAGATATTGCCTCTAGTGAGGCTACAAGGATGCAGCATTTCTAAGCTGTTAACTGTCCTTAAGTGGTTTCTTTGCAGTTGTGAGAAGTCTGAAAGGCTGGAACACTACAGCTACTTACCTCTCTCCTGTCCCTTGTTATTCTGAAATGTGATGAACCCCACGAAAAGTGACAGCAACTGTCTGAAACCACATAGCCTTTGATCCTCCCGACCCCAGTGAATTTTAAGAATAACTGGTCAAAGAAGATGAATAGGGATTGTGTGGGACAAGACAGTGGGAGAATCTACAGTCTTTCCAATGGCAGTTAGAACAGAGAGTTCAAATCCTCCCAGGAGCCGAGCTGAAGACTCCACAGCCACTGAAGAGCAGAATAAAAGAAGTTTCTACCAACAGTGGAGAAATTCACACTAAAATTGTTTACTATTAAATATCTAGAGTGGATTTTCAGGCCCCCCTGCATTCACTTGGATGGAAGGATGTCTTCCACATGGCTTGAGGTCTTCCCCATTTCTAGGGGGGAATCCTAATCAGGAAAAGCTAAGGAGGATGCCTGGCCCTGTGAGTAACATCTCGCATATCCAAAATGCTAGTTTGTAAATTCTCCCAATGTGGATGTTTAAACACCAGCAGGCTTGAAACAGATGTGATCATATTAATATGTTATAGTAATATATATTTATATTTATAAATGTGATATATATATATATATATATATATATATATATACACAAGCAGAGAGAGATAGAGAGAAAGGCAGAGAGAATGGGTGCATCAGGGCCTCCAGCCACTGCAAAGAAACAACAGGTGCATGCATTATTTTATGCATCTGGCTTTATGTGCATACTGGGGAATTGAACTCCGGTGGTTAGGCTTTGCAGACAAGCCCCTTAACTGCAGAGCCATCTCTCCAGCTCCACATTACTTTATAGTTTCCTTAAAAATAGTAAAATTAGCATGTCAAATTTCTACACTCCAAACTGTGCCTTTCAACAAACTGCAGTTCTCCCCTCTGCTGCACAAGCCCTCTTCCCACTGCTCACATTCCATTCCTGCTTCTTCTGGAAAGGATTCAAGATTTCAAGAATCCTGGTAGGATTGGACTTCAGCTTCTGTGTGAACCTTAGCTATAGAGACTCTCCATGTCTTTCTTCAGAACATGCTCCCTCTCTTTAGGATGCCTAGGTAGAGCATTGTACCATACTCAGTCTTCTTAAAGGCCCTTAGATATAAAAGGGGTGGACCACTGAAAACCTGACCCAGAAAGGAAATGGAAAAGTGACCAGGTAGTTCAGAGTATTGAAAAGCCTCCAAGTGATGTATTTTCTGCAAGCAATGCTCAGAAACAAGGTGCTCCATTGTAAGTTTACACAGTTTGTTATTACACCACCAGCATTCTTTGGTATCTGGACATTTACTGAACATATATTTTCAGACTCTAGCCTATGAGTATGGTCCACAGAGTGCAGATGATATTCTGTCACTGGAGGGAAATATTAGACATGGGCCAATGGGAAAAAGTGTCTCGATGCTTGGTAGTCTTATTATCAACATCCTGGCTAATTCATAATTGGCCTCATCTCAGAGTTTCCTTATGTTCTTTCTACAAGCCCAGAGTTTTTGTCCAAAATTCACTTGTGCTGTGAACTTTATGGAATTTATCATTTCTGTCACAAAACTTTGCTTTTCCTATTTCTGGGCTTTTTAGCTACACTCAAATAAAGCTATAACAATTTTAGAAACTTTCTGATGCATCTATAATATCCTCCAAAATATTAAATCTTATTATAGATTCCATTGATCTATAACACTGTTTTAATTATTTCCAAATACATTCTTCAAATAGATTAAATAACTTTTTTCTCCATTTAAAATATTTTCTCTGTTTGGCAACTTTTATAGATAATAAATTCTGAAATATATTTAAATAAATTACTCATTTTTAACTATCCTAAGTGGCATTTGTTTCATGTAAAATAAAAATATCTCTGATGAGAATGATTATCTATTCCATTTTTCCTCCAAAGCTGTGACTGCTCCCTGGCTCCCTTGCTTGCTGTCCACCCTCTGCATGAAGGCTCACAGAGCCATGAAGTAAGTCAGGTGTTGAGGCCATTCATTCCATGGTTAGACAGTTCTAGGTGACAGAAAGTTCTTCTCAAGGTTGAGATGAACTATACCTCCTACCTTCCTGCAACTTTCAAGTTACCTTCCAGGCAGTAATTCTCCAATTGTTTTTCCATTTCTACCCTTTTAATGCACTCAAATTAAGCTATGTAAAACCCTCCTTTCCTACACAGAGGGCATCTTGAAACATTAGTACTTCTTTACATGATGGTATATAGACTTTAATAGAAAGCCCTCTTTGGTATTAAAAGACTATAGCCTGCTCAGAAGTTCAGTATTATGACATTGTGTACCTTAAATATAGCAATGTCTTAATCCTCTTAAATCCTTTGAATCACTTCTCATAAGTCTTTAAGGGAGCCTTGAAGAGGAATTCACTAATAGTGTAGCTTCTTTTGAAAATTTCATGAGTAATCCTAGGCACCATGGACTTTAAATAATAGCTAACCATGTAGACAGAACAAAGAGATAGTCTTTCTCTCTCACTTTCTCTGTCTCCTCACATACAAAGCCTGAACTAATATCAGTAATATCCTCTTTTCTTTGTATCGACCCTAGCTCATAAGAGAGGTGGTAGTGTGGAATGGGAAGATCTGGCTTATGTTAGGAAAGCAGATATACTGTATCTTCATAGGATAGATTTAAGGTCAGACTTATTTCAAACCCCAGTCTCTTATTCACTGTGGAAGCCCAAGCTAATTGTGTATTCTCTCAAAGCCTTGATTTCATATTGTAAACAGAAGTTCCTCTGTTCTTTTCACTCTGAGGTGTTGGAGATTAGTTAGCATTGTCCTGATATGTACTGAAAACCATGGATAAGTGAGGTCTAGCATCATTAATATGAATGTTATCTCTCACCAGTTCTGATGACAGTTCAGCTTAGTGCTTAGCAGGGACCATGAACCCAGTGGCCTGGACTTACAACTAACTAAACCACTGGGAGGAAACTTTAGGAGAGCTATGTAATCTTATAGCACCTTATCTTCTCATGTTCAAATTGAAGATCATAATGCTACTTATGTAATCATATTATGAAATTAGCTAGCTAATATTTGCAGAGGCCTTAGAAGAAGGCCTTGCTTGTAATAGAAGCCCAAAAACACTTAGTGATTTATGGTTACCCCAGACAAAGTCATATGAGCTGCCCATCAAACAAAGCAATGTAACACACTTCAGGATGGCATGATGTTTGGGAGCTTAAATGAGGACCATCCATGCATAATCATAATGTACAAGAGAAAGGAATGAAAGAAGAACACTTAAAAGAAATAAAATTGAAAACATCATCATTTCCCCCATTTTCTTATCTAGTAGGAAGAGCAGCTACAAAGAACACAGGAAGAGAAAAACCCACACATGCCTCTCCCTGCGCCTTCTCCTCTGCAGCTGAAAGGGGACCTCACACTCTATGGGCAAAGTGGGAAACGTTAATATATAAAAATATGTTACTTTGGAGAATGCAAAGGCAATTAAGCAGCTTATGTTTCACTAAAAATAAAAATCCCTCTCACATACAAAATGCATAGCAAATATTCAAAGGCCATGAGCTAAAATATATCCTCATTTAACTTTGAAATCCTATTACTTCCATTCACAAAGGGGATGATTTCTTAGTGTGAATCTAAAATTTTAATGAGTCCACAGAGACTTGTTAAATATAAGCATTTGAGATGTTCCTTTCTATCCAGTTCATATTCACAGTCTTCTAATATTTGCAATGCTATTCATTGTTGTAAATGTTCTCAATTCTAAGGTTAGATGTCTTTTGCACCTGTATATAAACATATGTACCCACATACACAGAACTTAAGTATCTTAGATACATTTCTGTAATGCAATTCATCAGTCTGGCCAAGTTGGTAAAGAACTCATGAATTAATACCTTTGAGGAGGGGAGATTAAAGCACTGACTCTCCAGTGACTGCTTGCATAAATCATGCGAGTTGAAGGGAAACTAAGCACTGCTTTGTTAACGGTGCAGCTTTTTGTCAAAGGGTGCTGTAAAATGACAAGTTCGACTTCAAACCTTATACATGAACACTCTCTGACTCCCACCAATGAGACCTGAGAGCTTAGCTCGGCCATACACCCCACCTTGTGCATCTATCTGGGCTTCTGATACTAATGGTCAGCCCCAAATGTGACCATAAGGTCTGCTCACCTGGGAAACAGAGACATACTGTGATCTGGAAAATCCTCCAAGTGGTAACTGTGCTTGGGAGAGGATTTAATGAAGAAAACATATGAAAATTGTACTTGCTATTTATTTCTGCTATTTTTCAGAAAAATGTGTCACCGCTTATATTTACCTTATCTTATTTTTAACTTTTGTTTTTATTAATAGTGTGAAGGAATTAAAAGATTTTATTTTTTGACATGCAGTTGTCCAGTTTTTGTTTTCCCTGTGGAAAGGAATGAAATCAATGCCAACGGTATAGATTTAAAGTTAGGGAGAAATGAGTTTAAATACATGTTATCAAATAACTCCTATAACTTTTATGAGTACTTGTCTTTAAAACAGAGTTGGTTAAGATAATTCTAAAGGAATTTAAGGTAATTTTGAGCACTGGTTATGCACTACCTAATGTGGTAAGGCTAAATATTCTACATGCAATGCTTATTTAGTTCTCAAAGAAAACCTATGAAGTTTATAGCATTGTCTCAAGATTATTGTCAAGGAAATAGTCTCAGGTTAAGAAATCTGCAGGGCTGGAGAGATAGCTTAATGATTAAGGCATTTGCCTGCAAAACAGAAGGATCAGAGTTTGATGTTCCCCAGTACCCACAAAAAGCCAGATGCACAAGGTGGCACATGTGTCTGGAATTAGTTTGCAGTGACTGGAGGCCCTAGTGTGTCCATTTCTCTCTCTCTCTCTCTCTTTCTCTCTCTCTCTCTCATAAATAAAATAAATTTGAAAAAGAAACCTGCATATCACGATTCAAGGTGGATTTCAATCCAGGTCGATCTAATTTTATAGACTACAAGATGCTATTAGCAATCAAGAAAAGATTTATCCAAGGTTACTGTGGCTTCCCATGAAGAAGACAGCGTTTGATTTGACATGTGAACTGAGGCAAAGCAATGCAGTAGATGAACCTTCTAGCTCTGGCTTGCTTTGTTTTCACTGCCCACTACGTAGATCTCTCTAGTGGGACAAAGACTGTGTGCATTCACATTTGATATACCTAATATTGAAGACCTCTCTTGTGGCATGGCATTTATTAAATGGGAAACGAATATTCCCATAGGACTCACAGTAGATTTAGTTCTTTAATTCTTGGTACCACCCCTCCACTTTCTAGATGAGGAAACTGAAGCATAAACTAAAAGTTACATATGCACTCAAATTCATCTAGTAAGTTTCAGAGCCATGGTTTGAATTCAAATATAAATTTCAATATAATGTATAAAGTTTTATAATGCATAAAAATTGAAAAATTCTCAGGCAACAGAAAATGTGATGCCTATCATTTTAAGTAAAACCAAAGACATCTGTGTAATCATCTACGTACAATTATGACAATCACTGAAGTATGCTTGACCTTCATATGAAATGTGCGAAGCATTTAGGGAAAAGAAAAAAAAGACATTTTCAAGACTACTACCAATGCCAAACGATCATCTTAGAAAATGAAGATGATACCAAAGGAATGATTTCTAACTTCAATGATTCACAGCTGCTTTTAAAGGAATTTATAAACCATGTTCTGTGTTTTTTTTATTCCAAATTCAATAAGGACTCTTCATGGGAGCCCAGCCATGGCCTGCATCAGCACAAGGCATCTGGTTTGCTACATGGGACTCCTGCCTGCAGCTGAAAGGAAAAAGATGGTAATAGACAAAGAAGTATAGGGGCTGGAGAGATGACTCAGAGGTTAAAGGCACTTGCTTGTAAATCCTACCAGCCTGGGTTCAATTCCCAAATCATCCACATTAGTGGGATGCAAAAAGTGGCAGAAGCTGCAGGTGCAGTGGTGCATGCCTTCAATCCCAGCACTTAGGAGGTAGAGGTAGGAGAATCATCTCATCATGAGTTCCAGGCCACCCTGAGACTACATAGTGAATTCTAGGTCAGCCTGGGTTAGAGTGAGACCCTACCTCAACAAAACAAAACAAAAAGTGAATTTGGTGTTTATTTGCTGTGGCAAGAGGCCCTGTTGTGCCCACACAGCCACATACCAATGTAAATTACCAATGTAAATATATATAAAGAAGCATGATGTTCTCTAATACTAGGCAGGGTCTCAAGAGAAAACAACTTTTAGTAAAAATAAAATATGTTACATAAGTTATAATATGTGTGCTTTCTCTAGTACCTCAATTAAATTCTTTGCAGGCAAACTGCTGGCTACAGATCAAATGAAAGAATAATTAATTTCATGTTGTGAAAATGTCCAAGATTAAAAGAGGTGAAGTCATTGCTTGAGTAAAGCCACCTATTTCTCTTCACAGAGACAGGAGCAAATCTACCGTTTATCTTGGTTTTCAGTGTGGTGACTCAATTGCTTTGACCAATTCTGGAGCCTTAACTCTGGACCTCTCCCTGCATTCAACATACTTCAACCACTCGTATTTCTTGTAGCTTCTGTGTTTCCTGTCACAGGATATGAGTGTGAGTTCTCCTAGAACTCCTTTCTCCAGTTCCTGCTCAAGCTTCAAACACAGCTCGTGTGTAATTTTCCTTCAGAGTCATTTCATCAGCACTCAGCATAGCTCTTTTCCTAAATTTGTAATGATTTAATTGGTCAACTTAAATCTTTTTGGTCTCAATCTTCTACTTGAATATAATTCCTATAGGGCCATCATCAATTGTCTCCCAGAATGTCTAGAATACAGTGTGAACTCAGCCAGAGTCTGCTAACCATGCCATGAGAAGGTAAAGAATAAATAAACTAGGCACATTCCTTTCCAGCCATTTGGAAGAGTCTCACGGTGCCTACTGTTTACCAGCAAACAGATTTGAAAATATGTTGATTCTTCTTTTAGCTTCCCAAACTCTTAACCCCATGGTCTGAAAAGTTCTAAGAATTACTCCAAATATTAATAAAAGAGAAAGTACACAGTCTCTATCTATAACTACAAGACAATCTCTACCCCTAGAGGGATTTCAAAAAAATAAAACAAAATAAGAAAAAAAATATAGAGAGAGATGTATATCTCTATAAAAGAACTAGAATCGGAAAATAAGTCATGCTAAAGAATTCAATCATTTACCACTCATGATAGTCTACATTTCTCAAGCATCTCCCATGATGACAACTCATTAAAGCTTAATCTTAGAATATGTCTTCTTGAAGAAAATCATATGTGTTATATGAAGGACAATTTCATTTGGACGCTGTAAGTACGTTAACCTACTCATCCGTAATATTAGTCAGATTTATAAATATAATAAAATAAACTGATGTTAATAAACTATGTGGCTTAACAAACATATTCAGGCCCACTACCCACAGTTATTCTCAAATATTGATGTTAAGTGTGTAACTATTGGCCTTTTTTACAGATGAACAAACAGGATCAGAAAGAAAGGCTGATCTTCCCTGCATCTCTAGATGCTTCCTGGTAGGCTCCATGGCCTCTTCCTCCAGGACCACTAGAATAAAACACATGTGAGTATTTCTTCAAAATATCGTCTTTAGAAGAAAATATTGGTATAGATAGCAACTTAGATAAATCTAAAAGTCATGAAATTCTAGAAAAGAGAAACAAGAATGACAGAAAAATAGAGTTAGGGTGGCCAGCAGTGTGGGGGAGAGGAACTAATGACAAGGGACTGAGGAATGGCCCAGGGTAATGAAAACAGTATCATCAACTCAGTGACAGATGCTCCACTTGGTGTCATTGTTGGACTTTATCAAACTGTACACCCCAAGATTGATGAAATGTTTGTATAAAATAAGCTGGAGAAAATACGTTATTATTTCCCTCTGATTATAGTCAGAAAATTTTAAATATAGAACATGTTGAAAATTCATAAAAATATAAAAATTGCCTATTCTGTTGGTAGTTTGCCTTATTAGGAAGTAGTGAAACCTTCAAGAGGTGGGGGCTAGTCCCTGAAGAGGACAGCAGGACCACAGCCCCCTCTTGTCCCTTTGAACACAGTTGTGTGGTGAGAGGCTGTGCCCTGCCATGAGCTCCCACCATGTTGCACTGCCAAGCACATAAGGTCTTGACATAAGTCAAGATCTGAAGCCTCCAAAATCATGAGTCAAGACAGAAAGATGACTCACACATTTCTAATTCATTGCCTATCAGTAATGCTGGTAGGACATTTGTAAATTTGATCAGGTATTTTTAGGTGTCTTTATGCTTATCATACCTGAGTACAGGAAGACAAATGCCGCATTATCTCTCATATACAGGTCCCACTTGAGAACCTTTACATATATGTGTGTTATAGTGGGAGAGAGCATGCAGACGCCAGGGAACTAGAAAGTAGCCCCTGTTGTGATGGGGGGATGGGCTTCAAGGTAGCAGATCTGAGGTGATATGGAGGTCAAGGGGAAACAACAGCAGAGAGATGGGGTTGAGGATGGGGAGGGTTACGGAAATCTAAGTATTTGTATCAATAAAGAATAAAAGAGAATTCATATATAGCTTAGTATGATTACATCATGAAAATACTGAATACTCATAAAATGTATTAGATGTTTGCATAGGATTTTATGATGTTACATAGTAGAAGGCAATCAGCTTGCTTCCATTTTAGTATTATACATCTTTTTTATAATGGGAATTTTGTTTTATTTGTGGTGTGTATGTGTGTGTGTGTTTGTGTGTGTGTGTGTGTGTGTGTGTGTGTGTGTGTGTGTGTGTGTGTGTGTGATATGCGGGTGTATGAGACCTTGCAGGGCCCCATGTGCCATGTGCTCTCTGTAAAGGTCCAGTCACTTGTGGTGGCCAGAGTGGAACTGGAGGTATCCTACTAAGTCACTCTTCCGCCTGGCCTTGATATTGAGCCAGATTCTCCTTTGACTGTTCCAGAGCTTTAGGAATCACCTGGATTCTTGTTCTCTGCTCCCTGCAGGGAATAGGGTTACCAGCACGCATGTCCATGCCAACCTGACCTGTTTTAGATGGGATCTGGAGATTTGAACTCAGGTAGTCTCAGACCTCAGTGCCTCAAGCTTGTGCAGAAAGCTCACTTAACCACTGAGCCATCCTCCAGTCCATGTAATGGATATTCTTGATCATGCTTTTTTCTGTGAATAATTTTAATTATTTCTTTAAAACACAATTTAGATGATAAATGGTTAGTTCATAAATCATGCATAGTTTTCTGGGCTCTTGATAGATATTTCTGTATTGTTATTTAGGAATGTACAATTTTACATATCCCTTGGCAATGAATAAGCATACCTTTATTAGTGAATAGCGACAAAGGTAGTCATCTAATTAATTTAATTTCTGACCAAGTTGATCACAGAAAAAGAAATATCTGTGCATGTATTTAGTGATTAAAAAAACCTTCATTTTCTCTATGGTCTTTTGCTACTCATTTATCAAATTATTTCTTCTTTCTATTAGAACTTAATTTTTCTCAATTCATAAGTGCTCTCTTTATATTGAGGCTATTATCCATTGTGAGGTTAGTTGCTTATAGTTTTATATTTATCCACTTTTATTTATTTTTATATTTTTGACAGGCCTGGTTTTCTTGAGCACTGATGCTGTATGTGATCCTCAACTTGACTTCAGACCCCCATAGCCATTCTCTGCTCAGTCAGCTGATCTTAACACAATTTCTACCCAGTCTCCTCCTTTAGTGACTTCATGCTTCCCCTACCACATATACGAGTGTGCACATATAGGGCTGGAGATGGCTCAGCAGGTAGGCATTCTCTGCAAAGCCTGGCGACTTTGGTTTGATTCCCCAGTGCCCACATAGAGCCAGATGCACAGGGTGGCACATGCATCTGGAATTTGCTTGCAGTGGGAGGCCATGGCACACCCATTCTTTCTGTCTGTCTTCTCTCTCTCTCTCTCTCCTTGAAAATGAATAAATAAAAATATTTTTAAAAAGATTTTGTGGGATGGAAAGATGGCTCATTGGTTAAGGCACTTGCCAGCAAAGCCTAATGACCTGAGTTCTATTCCCCATTAACCACCTAAAGCCACTTGCACAAATGGAGCCCATGAGTCTGGAATTCATTTGCAGCAGCCTGGGCCCTTGTGTAGCCCATTCTCTTTCTGATTCTCTCTCTCTCTCTCTCTCTCTCTCTCTCTCTCTCTCTCTTTCTCTCTCTCTCTCTTCTTGCAAATAAATAAATAAAATATTTTAGAAGAATTTGTGCATATGTTCATATATTATTTTAATCCTTCTAGTTAGTTTAATCTTTTAGTTGGTTAAATACTAACTAAAATTTGAATGCTGATAGTTGATCAATTTGAGATCCTTTATTTTGAGATTTTATTATATTCTCATTAAAATTTAACATAAAATTTCCTAAGTTACAATTGTGACTATGAGGTTCTTCTGCTCAGTGACATAATCCACAGTCTGTTAAAATGACATTGATTGCCTCATACTGTCAGATATAACTAAGATATTACTAAGGACTTTTTAAATGAATATTTGTTCTATCAGTTAAAGAATCCACATGTTCTGAATAATTTCTTCTCAGTCTCAGATAGAATCAATCTCTATCGCTCATTGTGGCAGTGATGTCTGCCCTGAAGTTGCCTGGCCAAAGAAATGAGTTAAAATGATGTTGCTGAAAAACCATTTTGTGAATTTCTGCAAGTGTCAGAATTGAAGCCACTGGAGACCGAAGAGTAGAGTCAGCACCTGACTAGCTCTGTGGACTGGTGGCCAGAACATAGAGAACTTATATCTATGGATCTGTCAGCCTGGCAGCAAACCCATTTACAAACTCACCCTCCCCAACAGGAAGTCAGAGGCTAGCTGGTAAATAAAAAAAAAAAAAGGAGGGGGAGAAGCCATGTCTTTGCAAAACCCTGGGTTTAGTGCCAAAAGAAAGAGAGAGAGAAAAGGGAGAGAGAAAGAGAAAGAGAAAGAGAGAGAGAGAGAGAGAGAGAAAGAGAGTCAACACAAGAAATTTTTATCAATATAACTTAAAAGAACAGCCACTGAATTCCAAAAATGCTGGATTACCAACTGTGAAATTTTCAACATACTTGAATTATGCTAATGACTCCTCAAGCATTCAATTAGAGCTAAAATTTATCTGTACATTAAGGCAGAGACTTGTAAATATCCTTTTCTGTTGGCATCTTGCCCATATACTGGATCCCAAAATCTCAGTGAGCCCTGAAGTCCCTTTCCCCTTGATTTGATACAAATACTTCAGTGTATTGCTTCCAGAGTGGAGAGCAGAAAAGCAGACATAATTACATAGCATAGGCCAGTATGGAACCAAGGTAACTGATTCCTCCAGGCTGTACTAGTGAAGAGTAGTGTGGACTCACTCTGTCAGGACACAGAGCCCCTGCCTGCGCCTCTGGGACTTGAGTTAATGGCACAAAGAATACTAGAGTATTCTGGACAGATAGTTCAGTGGATAAAGTGCTTATAGCTCAATCTGAACACCTGAGTTTGATCCCCAGATGCCATGTCTGAAATGCCAGAAAAATGTAGCAGACTTTTCTAATCCCAGCATGCTGACACTGATAGCAAGAAGGGTCAGAGACAAGAGAATTTTCCAGAAGCTCAAGGTGAGCCCAGCAAAGAACAGAAGAATTAGAAATCAGAACAAGAAACCCTGCCTGAAATAAGGTGTGCAGGTGAGGATCAACCTGATAATTGCCCTCTGACCTTCATACCTGGGCTGTGCTGTACATCTGCCTGCATTCACACATGAGCACACACAAATAAATAACAATAACAAAGCACCTAAATAAATAAGTAAGGAGTGGTATCGATGTTCTGTTGAGTTCCTCATAGATCTAACATTTCAGATATCATAACTACTGTATAGATTGCTGCTAAATATTACCACAAAAAGGCACTTTTGGCATTATTTATTTTGAATAGAAAACAAGTATTATCTAATACTTGGTACAGAATTTGTGCAACAAGATATCACCAAGATGCTAATCCACTCAGAACATTGTTGAATCACAGGTATAAGACAAGAGTTTTGCAATGCTAGGGAAGTTTATTCTGTGAAGCATATGGACCAGATAAACCTGAGCATATGCTTATCTTTGGACAAAAAGAAAAATAGCAAATTATTTATTTTCTCAGTACAGTGAGATAGTCTTATTTCTAGTACTCTTAGGATAGAGTAAAAACAATGTTATTTGTTGATGAATGAATATATAATAATAATTTAAGTTTACCAAACATGTAGAATGACCTGCCTGCTTTGTGTCCAGCTCTATGTGAGGTACTGAGATTACAAAGAGATTACTACATAGTGCTCATAGGGATGCAACCCTGAGGCAAACTAGTTGAGAACATGAGGAATTCACGCAATATGATAGATGCAAGTTTAAAGATAAAGACTAGACAAGACAGCCAGTCCTCAAGAAGTTGAGAACACAAAAACTTTAGCTAGTATCTCAAGAAGATTTAATGACTTAAATGGATTGAACAACACATGGAAAATAACAGAAGACAGCAATCCCTGACACACAGCATGACACTTCATCTGTGAAAACAGAAAGGCACTAGTACCCACCCATCTACCCGAGAAAGCAGACACAGCTGGCACCATTGTGAAATTGGGACATGGTTCCAAAGTATTGTCACATGCCATTCTTATGTTACTTTCAAGTCTAGAAAGCCATATACCTTAGTCTCTGATAAAAGTTCAAATTGAACAAATAAGTTGTTCTCCTGAAGACATATACCTTAATATTACATGTCTCCATAGCAGAACAGAGGCAGATGTGCCCTGTGATCCAGGGGCAGATGGATGTGCGCACATATATGGAGAGCATTCAAAGTGGACCATGGGCAAGTGGGATTTCTGACCTTCTGTAGGCTCATAAATTTAGCAAATGGCCTTATAGAAGCAAGGAAGTAAAAGGGTTCAGGTCACTGTGAAAGCCAGAGTGGTTTTGTATGTGTAGACCAGGATGGTGATCACTGTTGCTAATAGGCTTGAACTGGGTAAAGGGGGGAAGAGAGTGGGGTTGGAAGAGCCATAGAGTGTTTTCAGTATGAGAGTGAAGTGTAATCAGAAGTGTAATGTGTTTGAAAATGTCAAGACCCTGACTTCCAACCTTAGCAAACAAAGAAAAGAAAAAAAAATGAAGGAAGGAAGGAAGAAAAAAGGAGAAGATAAGAGGAAAGAAAAGGAAAAAAAAAACTTCCTTTGAGATGTGACCTGGAAACTGGAAGTAAGGCAAGCCTTATGAAGTGATGAAAACAAATGTTAAATTCTGCAGTTCTTAGTCAATGAAACAAAATTTCTCTTTAATTCTTAGATCCAAAAGTAGAACTTTTTTGTAGAGTTGAGAGCATCATACCATGCGTGTTAAAGAATGCAAAGGAGTTATATTTATGTTGTGGCCTTGTTTACAATTAATTTTAAGGAGTATTAAAATTCACACAAAAGACAAAGAGAATGATACTACTTAAATAAAGATTGTCATCATTTTCATGACCTTATACTTAGGCCAAAACTCTATTCCTTTCCGTATTGCTTCACCTATTGTACAAAGAACATCAAATAAAAGCTTAATAGTTTAACAAATATCAAGTGGACAGATGAACTTAAGTATTTAAGTAAATATTTAAGGCAAGCTATCCTGAACACAGCATTCACATTGAGAAATGTGCTCTCCAGAGTTGAGTCTTTTTTAGTGGGATTATACCCAATCTACCCAGCTATTGTGCCAACATAAACTCTAGTGAATTGGCTGTTTCCCAACTATCTTAATCTGTTTCCTTGCAGAAAAGGTGGTTGTCTTATTTCTCTTTAATTATCCAAATAGAATGCACATAACTTTGAACTTGAAGTCTCACCAGTTCATCCTTTTGACATGTCACCAAAGAACTTTCTCGCAAAAGACTCTGTATTTCTGCCAAATGTTCAAAAGGAAGCTTTAGGCTTGAATGGCACATTTCAAGTATTCTTAGAAATTAATTTTTTTACTCCACTTAAGTGGCTTAAAATATATGCTGATGGAACTTTTGTAATCAAAAATAGGAAAAGATACCTTGGAGAGCTGAAGAATTGGAAGAAATGAAAGAGTGAACATGAAGCCACAGACACTCCAGCCCACCTGAGTCCATGTGGGGCGCCTCCTTCAGGTCATTTTCCACTCATTTTCTCTCTGCCTTTTTGGACTGGCTCCCAGGGGCTTGAGGGGGGAAGGTGGAGCTTTCCCATTCCCATGTGCAGGTGATCATGGACACATACCAACGATGCCAGAACTCTGGACAGAGAATAATGTCTAATATGCTTTTGGTGTTAGATAAAAACTTCATCTCTGATTGGTTTATTATGTATAAGTATTTCTAAGAGACAATCCATAGTTTCTATGCATCTTTTCCTTTCTAAACAAAGCTTTGGTTGGTTCACTTAGAAATTTTAGGTGCTACACTTGAGTTTTAGACATTAAACAAGTGAACTTTATGGTATATTCATTATCATTTAACATAAGCATATTAAAAACAAAATAGACTGTGATGTATACTAACTGGTAAGGTCGACTTTAATTCCATTTCTCCAACATTTCAACTATTAGTTAAGGGAGAAAGCACAACAGGTTTCCTCAAGGAGTCTCTGTCTCTAACTGGTCCTTTGATTCCTGTAGTATTTTGATGACATCCATTAAAACAGTCATGCACATTTCTGACTGTTATTAGATATAAATTGATTTTTAAAAGTGATTATATAATTTACTTACAAACATGAGAAATGCTATTATTGCTGAAGGCTACTAACCCTACAAGTTTAGCTAGTATATAACACATATAACAATGTCCTGGGACTTTAAAGGGGGCCTAATTTCCTAGCATAATGGACCTGATTGTGTCTTTTTTTAAGCTTTTATCCTTCTTTCTATTCTCTAAAGACCCCTTTCTTTTTGTTGTTTTGTTTACCGCTCTGAATTTTTACTTGATTACCTGCAAATGAGCTACTTTCTCTTCTCAGTTGTTTTCCTGTCTTGCCATGACTCATGTCATAACTGAAATAAGCGGTGTTCTCGAAGATGAAATGGATGGCAAGAGTGTGTTAGATGAATTTACCCATCAGCTAAAGAGTCCACATGGAAACAGCATGAGTGGCACATTATTATCTCAAGAGGTTTTCTGCTATGAAAATTTTATAGCTTATGAAGCTCTAAGGAAAACTTCACTCTTGAGGCTATATCCAAAATAATTAAAATTTTCCACTTGTCTTATTTGCTATTTTAAGAAACTCAGTTTACTTTTCAATACTAAAAACAGAAACAAACTGTTTCTCATATTTGGTTACTTTCTCAAAAACACAATGAGGATGGGGATAAATATAACAGGATTAGCAGTGATATTAACGTCTGAATTTCTAAATAATTTGTTGGCAAACTAGTTGATAGAAACTTGTGTACTTTCACATGTAAAACATTACCTTATATTAGAATTATTTTTCTTACTGTAGTCTAGAATAGTTAATAATAAAAAATAGCAATGCTTAAAATATCCTGATGCTATACCACCCATAAGGCTGAGCAGTAATTAGCCTTGTAACAATGGTAACATATACTTCTGGCTATTCCTCTACCATTCTCGGTTAGGGGACCAGAAAACATAAGATGTTCGTTTCCAAGACTTCTTTATAGTCACTAAGCAAAAAGTGATTGGGTGGGGGTGGAGATCTTCACTTTTTGAAAATTGAAAAAGTCTCCAAGCTTTCTTGCAGCCCTTGCTAAGCAACATAATAGCCAATATACTTGGCTTCAGAGATTTGCATACATAGTTTGGTGGGATGATGATATATCTTAATAGAATATATAAACATTTTTACTATTTAAGACAATTACAAAAATAGTGAAATTTATACATCAAATGAATTTTGATGTTTAAAAACAACTCCTAGTTCAAAATAATTGAAACCAGCTATGGCTATTTAGTTTTTAATTTGGGGTTAAATATAACTTCCCTTTGTCCATGAACTCTGATTCTCTTCTTTTCCTGATGATCTCAAAGCGGAACTTTCCTACCAAATTCTTATTCATCAGCTGTTATTTTCCCATGTATCACTTAATAAGTTGAAGAGGATTTTTGAACACATCTGGAATATTTGGGGACAGAGTGATTATATTTGAAACATCGAGATAGTGAAACAAAATGGTTTTGAAATCGCTCTCTGAGTCTGAACAAAGTAATACTATTCCTATTACTTACAATAAAATTTTATTACATTTCATACGCTGACTTCCATTTTTAAAATATAATTTTTTACTCATGTCTGTAGTTCTATTAGCTGCTATCTTACAAAATCCTTAATTACTTTGGCATCAACTTTTGATTTCCCATGAAATGAAGCTGCTTCTTTACATGAATTTCTTCAGTATTGTGTTGCTATACTTGGCTAGTTTCTGAAATTCCATTCATTGCGTCTATACATATGGGCTGCTATACAAAACACCAGTGTGCCATAGCTGAATATCTTTACAGTAAAGCCAAGTTTTGTCAAAATGGTTGTGTTTCAATTTTATCATTTATGCTACTTTAAAAATTGAAATGTTACATAAGTCAAGGACATTAAAATTGGAGTGGAAAAAGAACTCTTATTATGTCTCTTTCACTAATGGTACTGAACCCACATTGGCATTCGTGTCTGTAATCTCAACTTGCATGTGGTAATGGGAGGCAGTGTCAGAAGAATCCAGAAGCTTGCAGACCAGCTACTCTGGCCTCCCCAGTGGTAAACAGCAAGAGAGACCCTATTTCAAACAAGGTGGAAGGAGAAGACCAACATCCCAAGGTTGTCCTCTGACCTCTACACACATGTGCACTCATGTGCGTGTGTGCATGCACACACACACAAACACACATACACACACATACATACACACAAACACACACATACACACAAACACACACATACACACACACACACACGCAAAATAGTTTCAGTAGCTAGTTTTCCTACAGTTCAACTGTCTTAAGTTGTATTCTCCCCACAGGAAACCGAAAGCAAAGTAACAAGTAGCTCATTTGATAGGTATTTCAATGAACACAGAAAAAGGGACTGAGAATGGTCAGGGGAAAGAGACAGGATGGGGGAATTATGAATAAACCATCACAGTGGTTTCATTAGCTCCTAATACTGGGATTTTGAGGGGGGACCTACAATCTGCTTCTCAGACTTACCCCTACCAAAGCCAGGCAGCCCTGAATTGCAATGTCAATCTTGTTAGTGATTGGTTGAGGGTTTTGATGAGGAGAGAACCTAATTCTACATAAGCAGCCTACTACAAGGGGCTCATGTGGCAGAAGTTTTCAAGCAAAGAATGAAGTAGAAGAAGTTATAAACTGTGCAAAGTGCACTGAAATGAGATGGTAGATACAGGTAGGATCCTTCTGTTTCTGTTCCTTCCTTCCCTTCTCCCAATGTGTGTGCCAGGAAAGGGCTCGTTCTCCAGACTAGCTCAAATCACACATTCTTTGTGCAGCTTCCTGGTATTCCTAAACTGTGCCTTGTCACATGCCCATGCAGTAAGAATCACACTGCATGTCTCTCTACCTCTCCACTAACCTCTACATTGTTTCTCTCTGTAGCCCAGAGTCCACTTCCATCTGCTTGATCAATGCTGCTGAATAAGCTAGCGGTTCTTTTGAAGAAATTCACCAAGCTGACATTCATTTCTCGAAGGAACAGAACATGGATAAATGACTGCAGGGTTTATGCCAAATGGCTATCCCTGTCTGAGACTCTTACACTATTTGGACATTTAAAATAGTAGAGTAGCTTATACTGACATTTTAATGTTGCTATCAAATTCACAGCACCAACATCTTGGAGACCAATGACGTTTGAAAATTCACTTAGCAGAGACAGCTCCAACAAGCACACACTGCATGCTGACGTTTTTCAAAGCACTGGGCCACATTCGATTCCTCTCCATTTTTTTTACATTTGCAATCATGTATGCAAACAGACCCACAGTTCAACCCAAGATCCGATTTAATGTTTGTATTTTAAAATCTTTCAGAAAAGTTTTACTTGCATACATGTGTTTATGAGTGTGTATGTGCACACTAAGGATTCTTGCCAGTGAAAAAGAACTCAGACCCATGTGCCACTTTTGTGTCTGGCTTTACATGGGTATTATGGATTTGAACCCAAGCTGTCAGGCTTTGCAAGCAAGCAATTTTAACCACTGGGCCATTCCCCAGCTCTTAATGTTTGTGTGTTAATATTCAAATCAGATTATTCAAAATGTCAGTCAAACCAATTTGAATCTACTAACATTAACAAAAGCTGTATCCTCAGACATACATTGCAGTAATAATTATTTTATTTTTAAAATTATTTTACTTATATATTTGTGATGGCGAAGAGAAAGAAAGAGAATGAGAATGGGCATTCCAGAGCTTCTTGTGGCTGCAAATGAACTCCAGATTTATGTGCCACCTTGTGCATTTGGCCTTATGTTGGTACTGGGGAATCAAAACCAAGCATCAGGCTTTGCAAGGAAGTACCTTTAACTCAGCCATCTCCCCAGCCCCAACACACTGATAATTTATAACAAAAAGCATGTTCAGCAATTTCTCCTGAATTTGTCTTTGCTGCTTATGTAAGTTCATGCATTTGTCAGGTTCTGTTATTCTATACAAATAGTACCACAGTGTTTAAAGTAATTTTGTATTTTTTCATTGGTAAAAATTGTCTCAATTCACCATTATTCCATTCTTTTAGTTAATGAAACTGTCTTTAATACATACCCATATATACATAGATGTATGCATGTATATATACATATTTGTTTAATTTATCATATTAGTTAGTTCTCAAATGCAGTGTTTTCCTCTGATATGTTTTAACAAAATGTGTCATAACCATTTCATATTGTCCTGACTTTATGATCAACCCAACGGGTAAGAAAAATGAGTAAGAAAACCACAAATCATTCAAGGTTCCAGACTTCCACAGTTCCTTATTGTGCAGGTTTGGTACTGTGTACCTAGCTGTAGCATGTTTTATGAAGGCCTATCACATCACTTTAATTTGGTCTTGTCCTCCCTCCAGTCCCTGTCATCCAACCATTGCTTATGGGCAACCTCACTTATGTCTGATTCTGTGGACCACACATTCCATTCTCTTTCTTCTTCCTTCTTAGGGATCAGTAATATTTCCTTCTAGTCCACTGCTAATAACTAGCATGCCACCTGAAAAATATGCAGAATGCCATTAGTGAGTATCTTTTCTTTGGGGGAGCTAAGGCTTAATTTTATCCCCCCCCCCCCCGGGTCAATTAGCTTCCTTGAAGCTCCCTGGTGCATTGGTCTACCACATTCTAATGAGCAGTATTCTTCTGGCTATATATAAACCTGCTTTACACATGTTCAGGAAGAAGGAAGAATAAGTAGTAAAACGTCAATTAAGACTGCTGATCAGTCATTTTGGCATGCAGTTTAAACTGTGCCCTTTAGCAGTAAACTGTCTTTAAGAGAAGAAAACATTAAAATTAAAAAAAAAATTAGCAGCAATATGCTAAATTGAAAAAAAAAACCCTATTGGAGGTGAAAATGAACAGCACCAGTGTTTTGGATTAAACTATACTCTATACTTAAAATAAATAGTAACTTCTATAATAAATTAATGTAGTATTATTCTGCATTCTTGTATCCTTGGCAACCCAAGTTTTGTCCCAGTAATGAGAAGGAATCTACAACATTTATTTATTTGCCTGTTTCTCCAATTAATAATACTTATCAAATGTTTACTTTAAGAAAAGGAATAAAAAGACATACTTCTAGCTGTATCTTAGGAACAAGACAGCTCAGAAGTTACTATGAGATGTTAGAGTCTAGAGAGAATAGGCTAATTTTTTCCTGTTTAAAATAACCCTGTGTTAAAAATAGACATTGGATCTTTTAAAAAAGAAATTCTATATAAGTTCTATGTAAAATGCATTTGTACTATGGTTCAAGAATTTTTTTCTCTTCAATATTTAGGCAAAATAAATAGACTGGTCACTAAATATTCCTCCCACTTTTCCCCCCACCGGGACAATAAGACCTGTATCTGCCATGATGAAAATGGAAATCAAACTCAGGGGCTCCTCCTCAAGAGGGAACTCTGCCTTTGCCTCCTGGAGACCATGCAGACATGCAGACATGGGACAGACAAAAGCCTCAAGAGCTTTGGGTACTGAGTGGCTCTTTTAAATCAATCTCCAGTCAGAATGGAAATCGGGTTAAGATAGAATTTTGGAATTCAGCACATTTTAAGTGGTCTAATCATGTAACACACTGAAGAAATAACTTCATTTGCTGTGAATCCTGTTGAATCAAGTTCCCACAGATAGGAAATGGTGCCTGTGGACAAAGGCATGTGTACAACTATTATCTCAGCCCTGCTGGGAGAAGCATCAATGCCCACAAGAAGGGTCTTGCAAGGGGCACAAATTATGTAGTACCTCTTGACCATAATCTCATTTCCAGGGATCTGAAAATATTCTCCCTTTCCTTTTCATCTGGACAAAATTCTATGCATGTCACCAAGGAGCCTATATCTTATAATGAGAATCTAGCCAATATACACCCCCTCTCATAGCACTGTATTTTCTTTGATACTAATTCTTAAATAGGAATATCAGAGAATTGTGTAGCATTCTCTAAATATGAGACTTTAAGACTGGATTCTGGAAAAGCAGCAAATACCATGCCATAATATTGCTTTTACTAAGAGCATATTTGTCTCCAATTAGAAGAAGCAAAAGATCTCCTTTTGCTTCTTTGGTTATTAGAAGAATATTTCTAAGACAAATTTCATATTTGCTTGAACTTTCATAATTAATAATAATGATAATTTACATTTTCCTAATACCCTGAGATGCATAATAAATATGGCTATTTTGTGCTAGGCTACATTCGTGCTTCCAGATACAACAAAAGTATGACTGAATATTATTTTGAAAGGCTTATTGTAGAGGTGTGTGTATGTGTGTGTGTGCATGTGTGTGTGTGTTTTCACGTTCGCTCGACCTCTTATCAACTGTTCAGATAGAAGAGAAAAAATGAATATGAATAGCAAATGGAAATGGATATTGGTTCTAGCTAACAGTAGAATCAAACATATCGCCATATAGTTAAATTCTTAAAAATATCAAACTGGTAACTTTAAAGTTACAAAATGTGAATGAAGAAGTTAATAGTGGGGAATGTATGATGATGTCTTTTCTTTTTAGCACTAGGGATTACCAAGTATAGCTGGCAAAAATAAAACAAGAGATCAGAATAGGTAACAGCCAGCTAGGTCTGTGGCCTGGTTCATACAGACTTCCAGAGTCATAGCGCATGGGATGAGGCAGCTGCACCTGTGCATAGAGTCAGGTGGAAGGCAGGCCACAGCACTTGGCCAGCACGGGAAACTCCAGGTACCACTTGCAGGCGGAATTTGCATCTGACACGAAGCCTATCCACATGCCCACACAGGAGAACTCCAGCCATTTAGCAGTCATCTTATACAGGTAAGTGCAAGCCAGGTCACAAGGTAATACAACAAAAGCATCCTCTATAGTTACATATAATCAAGATGTCAAAATTAATAAGAGATGAGAAATAAAGGAACAGAAGTAGAAGTATATTAAAATATATTAAATTAAAAGATCAAAACAAAGACAAAACACTATCCAATGTGTGAAGGAAAACACAGGAAGGAAATCAGATGAGAGGGAATAGAAAATTTAATTAAACATAACATGGAAAAGAGGGTTGAGAAATTTAGTCCAAATAAATGTCTCATAAAACACAGATGGAATTATATCAAGTTGGCCTTGCAAGGTGATATCCTTGTTAATTTAAAGAGGACACTTGACAGCAAATCATAATGGCAGGTGGTCATTAACAATTCACTTCCCTGAAGACTTATGGTATCTATGAATAAATATATATCATAAAACTCCCTAAAGCAAAAAATGACAGGAAACACAAGTAGACAGAGACCCACATCAGACATATGTGATTTTGACTTCTAACCACCTAGTGTCATATGACTAAGACATTCTTGAACTTACAAGGGCATAACTCATAGTCAATGGAAGAAATGATTCTTTCCTGCAAACCTTGATAATTTCTTCTGGAGTAATGATAGAATTTCCACAAAATCAACCAAAATACGAGGACATATGAAAACCCCATTACATCCTATTCAAAGAAGAACTACTACAGATTCAATGAAGCTAACAGTGCATATCCTGCCAATATTATTGAAATCACTCCAGAGCACAGAACAAAAGAAAATCTTTCAAACTATATGAATCCATTTTAACATGGACAGTAACATGCAATAGAAAAGCTTCCTTAACACTGTACTGATGGTCATTCAATAAAACACATATATAAACTTTAAAAAAATTGCAATGTGACATTTTTCAGGGGCTCCTATACTAAGATGTTTATTTAACTTACAAAGAAAAAAAATGGTTGTAAAACTAAGCTTTTTTTAAAAAAGAATTTTGATAGGAAATGTGTGGTTAGGACTAGTTTTATTATAAGTCTTCTGCAATTAAAATAGAGTGGTTTGATGAGTGAAGATCAGTGGAACAGAAATCCAAATCACAGAGAACTTTAGTTTATGACGGAAGTGGCATGTTGAATCAGCAAAATATTATGTGTTAAATGGTGAGACAACTGGGAAGCCATCTGGGGAAAACTGTCACATGAAGAGAAAATCCAGCTATAAACAGCAAAGACAAATTGTTCTATCTATCTATCTATCTATCTATCTATCTATCTATCTATCTATCTATCTATCATCTATCATCTATCTATATCTATCATCTATCATCTGCTGGTCTGTCTGCCATCTATCTAATCTATCATCTATCATCTCTGTCTCACTGCTTCTCTCTCTCTCTCTCTCTCTCTCTCTCTCTCTCTCTCTCTCTCTCGTGTGTGTGTGTGTGTGTGTGTGTGTGTGTGTGTGTGTGTGTGTGTTCAAATAAGCTGATTTCAGAGAGGCGATCCAGTGGGAGCAAACTCTAGATAGATATAGTCTGTCTTTATACCGGGATTTTGTCTGTAGCACAATTCTGTACAAGATTTATAAATTAAATAGGCAAAATATCTTAATTTCCTTTTGGGGGAAATGTATTACAAAATTCTCCCCCAAAAAATGGCAAGGAAGAAAAATATGAAAAATCCTATCACAAAGACAGATTTTTTCCCATATGGAAAGAGTTTTAACCAATCAGTAAATTCCTACAATTCAAGAGAAAATTAGACAGACATACAGAGTGCTCATCGAAAATTAAACAAAAATAAAGGGTTCCTGTTCTTCACAGGAGCTGTAAGTGATAAGGTGCAGGTACCCATTTTCAAGTATCAGATGAGTCAATATCTAATACATACACACCTCTGGTGGAAGTATAAATTGATACAACTTCTAGAAAGCACAATTTGGCCATTTCAACCAACAACAAAAAAATGTATAGACCCATGAGCTTAGTAATTTACTGCTAAGAATTTATTCTACTGTGTATCCGCCATAAGCTTAGTGACACATGGCACAGTGATATTCATTGCATCACTTTCTATCAGCAACAATTTAGAAATAACATAGTTACATCCATAGGAGAACTGTTAACTACTTTCCATAAATCCAAATAAGGGGATATTAAGCTGTCACTAAAAAGAATGAGGTGATTCTTGGTACTAATATAGAGTGAGCTACAAGTGAAAAAAAATGAGGGTAGGTAAGAGTGAATATATTTTATGTTTACATTTTCACAAGAACAGTTGCTGCGTTCCTCTGAGAAGGTTCTGCGTTTACTTCAACTATCTGCCACCAAGTGACAAATGCAGGTCCTGACACCCAAGGTAGCGTATGCCTGCTTATGGCTTATTTTTCAATCGATTTATATGTCATGTTGATTTTATGATAATGAGGGCTTTAGAAATCTTGGCCCAGGTTGTAAATAACAAGAAGTACATGTTCTCAATCACATATAAAAGTGTGACCTCCTAGTTCATAAGAATTCTATCACCTTTAACGTGTGCTGCTATAAAATGAAGAGAATCAGGCTGAGGTTTACTGCATAGTAACAGAGATTTACTGTTTAAGTCAAGGTCACTGCTAGAAACCCAGTCACTGTAGACAGATTGCACGTCACACAGTCTCAAGAGAGATGCTGAATGCTGATTGGTCCTTTGCTACTGAAAAGTTACTGACCTAAAATTTGTCCTTATAGTAAATATTATTTGTGAATAATTCTATATTACTAACAGCCAAAACACCAAAGAAATATTTAAATAGGCATACAAATATGGCTTGAATTTTTTTTTTTTTTTTTGGTTTTTCGAGGTAGGGTCTTGCTCTAGTCCAGGCTGACCTGGAATTCACTATGTAGTCTCAGAGTGGCCTTGAACTCATGGTGATCCTCCCACCTTTACCTCCCAAGTGCTAGGAAGGCGTGCACCACCACTCCCAGCCCCGGCTTGAATTGTTTTTTAAAGTTTTTTTTTTAAATTTAGCAGGTCATTAAAAGGTAAGAATTTCACCTTTACTTATAAATTTCAACCAATTAACTATAAAAAAAAACAAGTACCAAGGAGATTTATTAGGAAATAAGGCATACATACAGTTTGTCTTCATATTGATATAATCACCAGCGCTCTTCCTGGTGTTATCATTGCCCAGAAAGGCATGTTGAACCACAAGGGTGGTCAAATAGTACTTAACCCTTCTCTGTGAGCTCATCTTTCTTTTTCTACAAAGTGCTTTGGCTTCCAAAAGAATTATAAGATTCTCAACTGAGTTACTTCTGAGTGACTGTGAGCATTCATTTTTACTCTTTATATAGGACCTGTTCCATGTCAGCACTGAGCTCAGCAGACAAGCTGAGGCATCTGTGGCTTCAGTCGGATGAAGGTCTGGTTTGTAAGAGCCTGAAGAGGTGATAAGTCAACATAATGTTACTTTTGCAGAAGTAAGGAGCCCCTAACTGTCACCATGGCCATGGCCACCAAGGAGATAGCCAGGGTGTATTCAGGTGCTAGTTCGCTCATCCTCAGACCAGCCTGTGAGGCTGGCTTGGGCACAGTGGACTGAGCTGTACTGAAATGTAAAATGATGAGATCAGCCTGGTAATGTGGCTCGTGAGTAGGCATTAGTAACAGTGCTTATCACATGGTGCTTTCTATTTTACTTTCTTGCTAATTAGGCACTGAGCTCAGTAAATATTCTGTTAATAGAGATCACATTATTTTACATGGCATCATTAAAATGTTTTCTTTTAAACGTTTATACCTCCTTCAGATGGATGGTTTGGGACACACCCCTTTTCTTTCTACTTCTTTCTTGCTAGATAATTCTACAGCAGGGCCAAAGGAGGATTTGGTATATATTTCGTCTTTTGCTATATGTCTCTGGATCATAAACTAGAGTAGGGTATAGACTGTTAATCATCTGCTTTCAAAGACAATGTCTCCCAAAGGGAAGTGGAATTCTATATTCCTAAAGTGTGCTCTAACAACTGAACTTAGCACCGTCGGTTTCCCCTGGAATTTAGCTAGCTGATTTACTAGGACATACTCTGATTTAAGGAATTCCCTTCTAAACTTCTCAAGCGCTCTGCAATTTGAAGTATCTGTAGCCATTCTTAAGTAAAGTCAATGTGAAAACACAAGTCAGTTTTTCTCAGTCCTGTGAGACGACCTGCAATGAAAAAGTTCAGACTAAAAACAGCAAAACCCTCATAGTAGATAATTCCAGATTTTTCCCAAATGAAAGTAATTTCATTTTAGGTTTACACACAGAAAGATTGTAATATTTTACTATCCCTTCAAATCACCACTCATGCTTTGAATCTCTTACCTAGTGACACTTCCCACTTGTGATATTGAGAGCAAATATTTGTCAAGACAACATAAAATTCTCCCTTAGTATAAACACCAAAACCATCCACTGTGTGAGACAGGAAGGCAGAGCCCATGGCTACACTGAAGCTCCTGAGTAAGTCAGGTTCTCTTCTGGCTCAGCTTCCTCAGATAAAGTACAATGGCTGTATTAATTGATATGAAACATTTCTTCTACAAAAGATGTCTTGGCTCTCGAGCTATTTTGCATGGCCAGCGTGGTTCCACTGGCAGCTGGCCAAGGCCTATGGATGGAGTAAATTCCAAGGGCCCAAGACCTTCTTCATCAGCACGTAACTGATGCAGTCCTAAGTCAGCACTCAGCCAACTTACTCCAGCCTTCTTTTATGTTATTCTAGGAGCTCATTCCAAGCTTTGATGTTTTCTAGAATCTTCCATTCAGAATAAGCAAAGGCCAACACCTCTCTTATGAGAGATATTCTAATCACCCCTGAATGCCACTTCCCACATCTACAAAATGAATTTAAATGACCAATAAAAATTGGCACCACAAAAAGGAATGACATAGCTAAAATTCAAACCCAAGTTTCTCTTTAAAGAGCTATAAACTACAGAACTAGAGAGACATGCCTACACACTAAAACATTGTCTTCCTACATATTAAACATTTATTTATATTGTCACTTTACTAGGAAGCCAAACTAGTAATTTCCAGAAACAGTGTTTTGCCTGGAAATAAGGGTCATTCTCCAGGCAGGCATAGAAGTTCATTCCTATAACCTTAGCACTCAAGGGGCTGAGCAGGAAGATTGAAAATTCAAGGTATGTCTGGACCACATAGTAGGATGTTTCTAAAACAAACAAACAAAAAAAGAATCATTATCTTCAATGTAAATGATTTATCAAGTAACATTCATTTCAAACTGAATCCAGAATACCTCTGTGAAATCATTAGCTGTGGTCTTTTCCATCTAGTGCACAGAAACTTTGTCTTTAATATTGGGAAACCCAGCATAGTTCACAATCACATAGCCTAACTAAAAACTATTGCCATTTATTGAGAGTTTAATTATGTGCACAGTCCACCCCTTAAACAAGGTATCACATACCCCATCCTGCAAGATAGGTAAGAGTTCTGCTCACATGCTGTTTCCTTTCAAGCTCAACAGTTCTGTTGTTGGGATGAACATCCAAGCCAGGAATCCAAGTTTAGGGAAGGAAGAGATTTATTTCAAGCTTACAGATCCAGGGCAAATTCCATCGGGTAGAAGAAGCTGCTTCCATACATCCAAGCAGAGAGAAACAACCAAACAGACAGCAGAAACCAAAAGCAGCAAGCACAAACTGGCAGCAAGCAGCAGGGATCCCCCTGTGCCACTCCCACCCCAGTGCTCATCCTTCTCTGCATACCTTTTGGTTGGAATTCAGATCTGCCCCCAGTGACATGTCTAGCCAGGGGCTTTAAACCTGTGAGTGTATGTGGGACACACATTCAAATTCAAACTACCACAAGTACCAACAGTATATCAGTGACAATAAGATGATTTCAAAATAGAAAGTATTTTAAAAATAAGAGGAAAATGAGAAAGAATTTTGAGAGCCATTTCTTTGGGGGACATAGAGACAGCTCTGGGAAGGAATTTCAGCATGGAATCTTGAATGGAAAAATGATGCCATTTAGTCAAAGTTTCAAAGTATATCAAGCAAAGACTTTAAGACGGAAGAGAGCCTGGTTTATTTGGGGTTAAACTTTTGCTTAAATGTTTGATAGAAAAAGTTTAATACATCGAGTTTGAGTCTTCCCATCTGCAAAAAGAAGCTTCTCTGTCCCTGTCCACAGGTGTGACTAAGATAATGTCTAAAGTCCTGAGAATAAACTGCTGCTGAGTGCTCAGCACTGAAGGAAACATCTCTCAGAGAACACAGCAGAAGGGCAGAAAGAACGTGAAGGGCCAGAGATGGGAGGAGTGCTTTGGATTTCTAACTTCTGGGCAAGAAGTGGTCACTGCATTCTTGAATTCTCAGCAGCTGTGACAATTGCAGCGGACACACACAATACTGGGCCCACCAACATTTTGACATGGATGTTGAGGAGGAGATAAAGCCAAACACAAGAAAACCAACATGGAGATAGAAGAGGGACTTAGTGAAAAGGGCTCAGGGGTGTGGGCTGAGGAGACAGCAAGGAAATGGGAGAAGCTCAAAGGCATCATGCACATCTGAAACATTGTCAATACAAGTTTACTATCCAGATGTGGTGCCACATACCCTTAATCCCAGCACTTGGAAGACTAGGGTAGGAGGATTGTTATGAATTCAAGGCCAGTCTGAGACAATATGGTGAATTCCAAGTCAGCATGGGCTAAAGTGAGACCCTACCTCAAAAAAACAAACAAATAAATAAATGAGTAAATAAGGTTAAATGAAATGTTTAATACCTCTACATGTATTTATTATAATTTTTAATATCAAGTGTGTTACAATGAAAGTTGAAAAAAGCCTGATGTATCCTCTGAAGGCCAATGGCCTCTCAAAATGCATCAGTGTTAATGACAGCAAACTTTCAAACTACAAGTCCACATGTTTTATCTGAAAGAATGATACCAACATCTTGTTATGTAATAAAATTTTCCAAGGTAATGTACAGTAAGAGTTGAAAGTCATCACTCTAAATTCTACTACTGATTCTACTCACCAGACTGCATGTTAGGGTCCTTTGCATTTAATAAATGACCCTTTGTTAGTTCTGGTCATGTGGTGGTTGAGGATTTGGTCAGGTCACTATCTGGTTGAAATTACCAGAGGTACAGAGTCAGGCATATCAATGAATTCTGTACACCTTTGACCTCTTATGTAAGGGAGATATCGCCAGTGGCATCTCCTTAACAAGTGCATAGGCAGGCAGATTACTGCACCAGGCACACGGTCATGGATTCATAAACACCAATCTGGTTTAAATACTTGAGTAAGTAGCAGAGCCAGCAACCAACTGAAAAGACAAATCCAATTTTCTGCTCTCAGAAGTACTTGTAATACCTCAAATAAGAACTTACTGGCATTCAACTCTACCGATACAACTCCATATACTAATTTTATGAAATGCTTTTAATCTTTTTTTTCAAAGTTTAAAAAAAATAGTTTTATTTATTTATTTGAGGAGGGGACACAAATTGGGAGAGCCAGGGCCTCTTATCACTACAAACTCCAGATTCGTCTCCCTCTGTGTGTCTGGCTTTAAGTGGGTACTGGGGAATTAAACCCAGACCAGCAGGTTTTGCAAGCACTCATTATTTAAATGAACTTATTGTTAATAATTAAAGTGCACTTGCATTTCTAGATTTTTTTCATCAATTAGGAAAAATTGCTATAAATATTCTTTAGGATTCATAAGAAACTTGCAGACTATCTTTTAATGTGAAACAAGAAACATCCTCTTAAAAATTTGCAGATTCTTATAGAGAATTCTCAGTGTCACCATGAATGTGTTTTAAAGTGATTTGAAAAAGAAAACAAAGAAATCTTGTGATAATGAACATCCTTGTGAGAACCACTTACAAGTTTCAGTCTTTACCCTCATTAGAAAAGGCTTCCAAGGTAATTGTGTCTTGGAATATCAAAATTCCAGTAGAAGTCCGATAAGGCATAGTTTATCAAATATTTAAAAGCTCCACCTCTTCCTTCTTCCTACCTACGTGGATGAGGGAGGGGGCTTCCCTGATTATAATAACCCACACTGACACACCCTGACTTTCTTAAACTCTACATTTATTTCCCAAACATTGGTAGAAAACGAATAACAGTACATTATCAACAGAAAACATAACACCTACACAATGTTGAGGGAACATTTTGGTTTGCTGAACTAACAAATGTCACAGTTCTGAAGGCAAAGAATATTTTTGTTAAATAAATACCAAAGTCTTACAACTTAAAAAAATCGAGAAGCAAATTACCATAAATGTGTCTATGATGCTGTCTAAACACCTCTAAAAGTATTGCTTGTATTTTGAAAAGTTGTGAAGTCTCTCATTTTAAAAGATGATTATTTCTAATGCCCTTTCATCCTGTAAACACCCAAACATACACTTAGTATTGCTTCTCTAACTCTTATCTCTTTCACAGCAAGAGTGGGATAAGATTAGACCAATGCAATGAAATTAGACCAATGATACCAGTTAAATCCCCCAGCCTGAGTAAAGTCATTCTGGGATATCTATCTATCTATATTGTCTAAATCTGTCTATTGTTATTGATGATCAAGAGAGATATTTAAAACCTAGATCAAAGTTCACTTAGTGGGCACACTATTAGCCATGAATGTTTGGCTACCTTGACAGTTGTTGGCTTGCTTGCTTTTAAATATTTTAAAGACAAAAAAACTATAGTTTTGATGATATAACATTTATCTGCCTAGACTATTTTACTACAGATGGATGCTGAGAAATAAAAAAAATGGGTAAAAGATGCTATTTTTAGTTATTCTATGGTAGGTAGGAGGAATCAAGTAGTTTAGGAAGATATAAGTTGAAGAGCACAAAGACAGATTGTGGAAACTGAAATAATTAAATTTTGTGAAAATTGAGGGGACAGATTGTCAAAAACTGTCTGCATTTGGCACTCCAGAACACTTGACTGGGTGAAATGAGGTTAATACAATGTCTCGTGCAAGATGGGTAATGAACTTGTTCATTGAAAACCTAATTATTATATTATACAGTAAGACATTACATGAAATCTTAAAGTTGTGACATCGCTTAGACTATTAAATCTTGATATAGAAATCTCTTTGAATATAAAAATACTCTGACAAAAACTAAAGTCTTATGCAGCCCAAAATATGTCTTGATTTAATTCTTCCCACAACCCTGCAATAGTGCAAAATGATAAAATAATTTCACCATAAGTATATCATGAGAGGCAAAGCTAAGATATAGATCTAGGGCATTTAATTCCATACTATCCAAATTAGTTTAGGTTGCCAGATCCAGGAAAAAAAACAAACACTTAGTACCTATCAGCCGGCCTCCCAACCATTTATTCCTTCTGCTGGACTCTAATTATATGCTTCCAAAGAAGGTCAAAGAGAATACAATTTAATCAAATGAAACTCACTGAGATAGTGTTCTAATTGCACAATGAATGAATAAAATAACTTGAGTAAAATTATCTAATACCTGCTGGTTTGTGGGAACTCTTCTATAAAATCAGAATGGAATGCACATCTTTTATAGACAATGTGTTAGTGAATTTGATATGTCAATTTGATTAGCCCTCACTCTCAGGCCTTCAGACTCAGACTGTAATCTATGGAACAGGTATCTAGTATAACCTACTCAAACACAAAAGATCATGAGACTTAGCCTCCATAACTCTGTGAGCCAGTATGATGTGTGTACACACACACACACACACACACACACACACACAGAGAGAGAGAGAGAGAGAGAGAGAGAGAGAGAGAGAGCATATATGCATGCATATTTTCTCAGCTTCTGTAGAACTAAACAGAACCAGTTTGAGGGAGAGATAAAGTATAGTGCAAACAATACTTAAGACAACGGGTCATAGATGGCCATTAATACACTTTGGCACTCACAAACATGTTTCTGTATATCTATGATGTAGATAGAAACATGTGAAAAAATAAAGCCTGTCTATTCCATCTGTTTAATTAGAAGAGGAAATTCATATTCCAATATGTTGTATCCATCACATATATTTCAACATTTGGCCAAAAATTACACATTTGTTTTAAAAATTCTTAGACATAAAACTTCCAAATATGTTTTTATCTATCTTTTAAGAAAGTCATTATACAACTGCTTTTTTTCCCTTCCAATGAATTTCCTTTGAATATCCTTCGGGTAAAAATTATTTCCACTGAAAACAACACACCTGCTTTGCCTAATGAAACATAGATATAATTCAAGAGGGAACATTTACCACCCTGAAATACCACTTCTGTACTTTCTGAAGACTATTAAAATCATCTCCATTCCAGAGATATATGAGGTTTAATAAAAATTTGAAATATTATAGAAACCACATTGATTCCATTAGCTGGCATGTAGGGAGATGAATTACCCCAACCCTTAGAGGGGAAGCTTCGTATTTGTTGCATATTTCCCTATGAGATAGAAAAAGTGTGGAGTTATTGAGTGTTGAGGGAAGTGTCCATACAGGGAGTGAGAAAGGCTTTAAATTTCTTTTAGAGCAATATGACCATTCCAGACCTGTCACAAATCTTCTCTTTGTATCTACTCCACTTATACACAGGTGGCCCAGGTGTATGGGTGCACATGCCATTCCTGAACAAAGCTGGTACACTATGGCCTTATAGCTGCATTTTTACCTTAAGATATCTGAATAGATTTTTCCCGCATCCACTTAGAGTCACTTGCTTAAATATCACTTTCCTAATAAAGGACACTTGGCCCACTCACTACAAAATGCTATCTTGCATCCTGGAAGGGACTCATGATCCCCCTAGAACCCTTCTTTTAGTAGCATGCTGTCAACTTCTAAAACCATTTATAATTTTTTTGTTATGATTATTGCTGGTCATTTGTCTCTTTCCCCACACATTAATTCTTGGTAGTTATGGAATGTTGAATTCAGAACAAGTTATGTCACATAAAACGTTTTGCCATTGCTGTTTACTTTTCCTTTTGCAAAGCAGGGAATTGAAACCATGGATTTAAACATGCTAAGCAAATGGTCTACTGACAAGTTTTACAACATCCATGCTTTTGTTCACAACATATTTTATCTAAAATACTCTCTTCTCCTTTCTTTCACTGAAACCACACTTGTCTTTAAAGCCGGCTAAGTTTTCATTTTCTTTGAAGGCCTTCTCTCATTCTACTAAGGTGGAGCAAATTCTCTTTTACATACAACTGAACCTCAGTCATAGCAATTATGTGTCATTTTCTCAAGCTAACCGAGAAGCTATAGTCTATGGAACCATCTTTATCTTCTTCTTAGTGTCTTGTAGACATTTTTAGGTCCCAGATTAAAATCACAAGATTGAACTAGCCTTGGCTTTCTGTTTTTGCAGAAAAAATAGACATATCCAAACAATAGACTTTGTAAAGAATGGTTCTTCACTTCTCCCATGTCAATGTAATTACAACCCAATTAAAAGCGAAGTTTCTCAGTGCCATTTCACTGAGTATGGAGATGACTCTGAAACCCCAATATTCTCTTATGAAGTTTTGCAAAATTGAATCAAACTTCTTTATCAAACAAATGAAAATTTTGCTTTCTTGGGTATCAGTCTTGATTTTTGTATAGATCCTTCCATTAGTTTTCATAACTTTTGAATGTGTCTTAAGAGGAAATTTTAATTAGTTTCATGGAACCTAAGCCTTTCTCCATCTCTTTATTACTTCCAGGTCATTGTCAAAGCCCTAGCCCAGCATTCTTCACTAAATGCCATTCAAGTCTGGCCCTAGAGCTAACCTGGACTCCATGTTCTTTGAGAATTGGTGAAATGGTTTTGATTATTACATACTTGAGATTTTATTCAGTGTTTATAGTATATAAGTGGAATTTCTTCAGAGTGGATCCAGATAAAACCCTAAGAGTGTCCCCAATCCCCAAAAAAACAAAAACACAACTCAACCTTCTGTTCTATATGATGTACTGGAGCATGCCCTCATCTTCATAGGGAGCATGTGAGGACCTTTGGTAGGTTGATACTCCTGTACATGTGGCATGATTAAAAGAAGAATGTTTGAAGAAAGGAGACCCAGGTTATATAGGACCTGTGGAGCACCTGGAACCATACGAAGGAATAGGTGAACAGAGGAAGCTTTTATAACCGAAATTCTACAGGGAGACAATTTTCAGGAAAAGTCGATACTTTAAGACAGATGCTACATTGCAGAAAAGTTATCCCGAAAGGAGATTCTTAGTTGTTTAAAATCCTATGCAGTGGTGGGTGGAAAAGCTAAAAGCTTACTATATTCAAATTATTGACTTTCCTTATATGAAAGAACACTCTAGAAGGGCTTTGACTGATGGAATCTTAGGTTATAACTGTAATCAAAAATACCTCAAGCTTTGGGGGACATGCATTTACATTAAAAAATCACCACCATCAGTTTTCTTTATTTTTCCCCTTCATAATAGCAGTTTCACAAGACTTCAGTTTGTTCTAGATACTCCTTGTGTCCTACACAACTGAAACATCAATAGAGGTGCTCTCCAAAATGTGGTTGATCCATGGAAAACGTTAGAATTTAGAATTAAATTCATGGCAGCCTAGATTTTGAAATGCAAACCAAGTAAATTACATCAGATAGTATGACTTAATTTAGCCACTCTTTCATTTATTTTATTATCCTAATGTAATTTCTCCCAAGACCAGTAGTTATTGTATGAAAATACCTTTATTTACAGTTGTTGTTAGTTCCTCTGACATCTCAAAATTGCATGTTAGAAATTAAGAAAAACGAGTTTTTAATGACAAGACTTGTTATGGTTTACTGTGAAATGTTTCCTATAGGTCTATGCATTTCACTATTTGAGCCCAAGGTGGTAAGAGTTTTTGGGAGACCATGGAAACTTTAACACATGTAGCCTAGCTAGCATAAGTGGCCCCTGAGGGCCGGACTTTGAGGGTTGTAGCCTGACCTAACTCCTGGTCCTGAGTTCTCTGCTTTCTAGTCATCTAAAATGTGAATAAACTGAGCCACCAGCTCTCATTGACATCACACATGGATGGGGCTACATTAGCATTCCTTCCTCATCATGACAGACCAAGAGTCCCTGAAAAACAAGCCAAAATAAATCCTTCCTCCCTTAAGGTGTTTCTGCCTGGTATTATGTCACAATGATAAGAATAGCTAACTGACACAACACTGCCTCCATCCATGAAACATAACAGATATCAGATCCCCTCAACCAAAAAATGTTTTTTCCCATGTCACATTTAGTTTTGGATTTTTAATATAACTCTTCCACATGTTGACAACACATTCCTATATTTATCAGTCTTCAATAGCATGTGGAATAAACTTAGAATCTAATTAGCAGCCTCCAGAACTCTGAGTGGCTAATGTTCCAAATAACACAGTCTAGTGAGGGCATCCCTTGAATAGGAGGAATGATATAGCATTAAGCTACATTCCTAGATCCCCTTAAAAAATACCCTGTAATCTAGGTTTATCTGGTCTTAGTAAGTAAATTATGGGAGAAGTCAGGACAACTTGATTTTAAAATAAAACTAAGCATATTGTTGGTATTCTGCAGAAGGAAAGCGTTGAGAAGTTAGAAGGGAAGAAAGGAAGGCAGCATGTGGGAGAGGACAGAACTGTAACTTGTATCAGGCATGCAGTCATCTCACCAAAATCTCAGCACAACCATGAGAAACATACTATTAAAGAACTATTTTTTTGCTAAAACTGAAAATGAATGTATTATGACACACCTCATTTAGAGGAGACTATGCTATTATCACCTCATAGAGAATGCAAAAAATGCCTGGCCAGAAAAAAAGTCACCTTAGAGGGAAAAATAAATCAAATTAAAAACTTACCACCCATGATCTTATGACATCATATCTAATGACATTGTTTACATTGTCTTGAATTCATCAGTCATTTTCTGTTTCAAAGTGGCATGCATACAGCAATGACTTTTTAAATATCTAACTTATGTGCCATTTTCCTTTGAGGTCTAGTTTTCATTGCTTTACACTCCCAGAATCCAAAATAAATCAGGACAGACCTTGTACCATCTGTCCCTTCTCAATCCAGCCACCACATTGCACTTGGGTGGAAAGGACAAGATGACAGTCAGTCACTGGGACTAGTTCCTCCTTACTGGGGTGTTGGTACAATTCTATTACTATTATTCTTGATGGTTTTCAAGGCTTACAAACACAAAAACAAGAAAGTAACTTACACAGATGAAAATGGTTTAACATCTATCATATTTTACAGTTCATAGTAAAAATATATTTCAATGACAAACAAAACAAAATAGACTAGTAATTCTTCACAATAAAAGAATATGTGAGAGAGAGGAGATGCATGGCAGCCTGCTAGAGGCCAAATGAGGGATCCGAAGGACTGCGGTGCTCCAGGGAATAGACGTCCACTTAGACGTGTCATTGCTACAAAGACCCGACTTGCCCATTGTGAAGCTACCAGTTACCAGCTTTGCAGGGGGAGCATGGCAGGAACTGTCCATGTACATTGGTTTCTACATTCACCAAAGGCAAGTACGCCATTGCCATGGTCATAAGGACTGTCTGAGTCAATATTTAACTTGTCTGTGGAAGACAAATTAATTTCCCAAATTAATGCTTACTTGTAAGCTTTAATTTTATAAGGACCTAAATTTGATTAGCAAACAATTGACAAAAGCTGGGACTGCTTTGTCATATGAATTGCTGAAAATGAAGTCATTCCATATTCACTGCACTAACAGAGCCAAATCATAATGATAATCATCTGTAATAGAGTGAATGTCCTAAGGAAAAAAATTTCAAAATCTGAAAGGATAGCAGATACTGTGGAGGATTATTTTAAGACAGGGTCAAGGGAATTTTGTCCCTACTATACCTCCTTTAAACTACAAGAAGACTACTTTTGTATCACAACAGGAAAGATACTTAAAGGTAGAGAAAGAGAGATAGGGAGAACAAAAGAAAAAAGAAAGAAA
>PVHP010007905.1:0-55119 GCA_004024765.1 Zapus hudsonius
GGCTCAGCCTGTGACCCAGGTTGATGCCATCACTTGGTAGGTACACACTGGGCCACACTTCCCTCTCTTGCTGGACCAGGACACTGAAGTCCTGGAGGTGAGCTGGCTGCTCTGGACATAAAGACCAGAGTTTAGCCCTCGCCTGCCAGGACTCACAGGCACGATTTCTTCTCTGGACTCAGCTTGGCAGCATCGCTGGCATTTTCCATCCGAGGAAAATTTCTGAGGGTGGGTGCCGACAGCTGCCTGTAAGCAGCCAGGGAGGAGAACAGTTTAGCTGGGGCTGCGGGTCAGGCGGTGAAGCTGTGGGTAGGAAGTGTGTGTTTGTGTGGCCACCTTGGCATGGCTGTGCCTGTGAGGGAGTGTGTGTGTGTGCACTCATTGGCATGGGGGTGGGCGAGAGTGTGTGCATCGACCTGCATGTGTGCAGGGGTGTGTGGTGTGGGAGGTGTGTTTTGCCACTTGTCAGGACCTGTCTTTGACTCCCTGGAGCCCCTTTGTGCGTGTGTCTGGTATAATCAGGACATCTGGAGTCTGTTTTAGTCTGTTGCGGGCGGCCTCCTTGCCAGGCCCCTTTAGCCAGACCTGCAGGGTGCTTCCTCCGCTCTGACCCAGGCTGGGTTTCTGTCAGAGCCCATACTGGCTCTGTGTTTCCCAAGGAGCTCAGTGTTGGATAACCCCACAGTGTGGGACCCCTCCCTCACCCTGCTTCTCACGTCCCTTCTTTGCCTTCCTGGCAGCCGGAGCTTTGTGTCTAGAGTTCTGCCAGCTCAGAGGCCTTTGACTGTCCCTGGTGCCAGCGCTTGGTAGGAACCACAATGTCAGGTGCTGTTTGAAAGCACTGTGGCCCCCTCAGTTTTTGGGGTGCTCTTTCTCCAGGAAACAGCCCCAGAGAAGTTAAGTGATTCACTGCAGGTTGCCCAGCAGATCAGAAACACTGGGCTCCTGACTTTGGTCTTGTCTCTTAGCAACGGCACATGGGGACTCGGCATTTTCGGTGCACCTGCTAACCACGCTGGGGCTGTGGCACTCCCTGAAGCAGAACACATCTTCACGAGGGCGAGTGTGCCGTGGCACCCTCCCGGGTGTCCTGATCAGAAGCTGGTTTGGAGGTGGGTGAAGGGTCTGGCTTCATGAGACCTCAGGGCTCTGTCCGGAGCATTTGGACTGCGTGAGTCAGCAAGCCGACCCTGCCGAGGGCGCACAGTTCCAGCCTGTGGCTGAGCTTTCTGAGGTGTTTTCATCATTCTTGGTTCTGCAATGGAGCCACCAGGCAGCGGGAATGGAGCTGGGCTCGCTCAGTGTCCACTCCGCCCTCCTCTTCTGGCTCTGGCTGGAAAGTGGACTTGGCCTGGCTGTACCCTCATGCAGACCCAGGCCAGGGCCGAGTTTCCTATGCTGGCCTGGCTCATCTCAGCAGCAGCTCTGGGAGACCCTGAGATCATACCTGACGCAGAACTAAGCAGAGGGGTTCAGGGAGGTGTTGGCTTGCTGAAGATCATGACAGTAGGGAGTTGGGGGCGGGGTTCAACTCCTCCAAACCTGTGGTTTTCTTTGCCGGGAGATTTCTTAAAGAAGATGAAAAAAAAAGTGCCGGGCATGGTGGTGCATGCCTTTAATCCCAGCACTCGGGAGGCAGAGGTAGGAGGATCGCCGTGAGTTCAAGGCCACCCTGAGACTCCATAGTGAATTCCAGGTCAGCCTGGACTAGAGCGAGACCCTATCTTGAAAAAACAAAAAACAAAAGATGACTGGGCAGCCATTAAGATGGCCCAGTCCACCTGGAAATGCCCTGCTCAGCTGGGCCCAGGAGTAGTGACCCTTCCTAGGCCTTTAGATTAGCATGTGCAGTCGGGCCTTGCCACACACATTTGGGGCAGTATTGGACCATGAGGGCAGCCTGTGTGGATGACTTCCTGATGTTCAGAGGGCCCAGACAGTGTGTACCCGGTGGTGAATGTCACTCAAGCAAATGGGCTACTGCCAGATTCCACTTCCCACCCACTCCTTCATCCACCTGATGTGTGGGATATAAATACGGTAGTCCAGATAACCCCCTGGGGGTGTGGTCTGGCGGGATGCTCATGAATATGCATTCAGATGTTAGCGAATCCCAGGATGCCTGCTGGGGGCCAGGACTAGGGCCAGGAAGCAATGACACCATAGCCCCCCCCCCAGCTGTGTAGGAGAGGACAGAGAAGAGGGCCCTGCCTGGATTAGGTATCGTTCGGCCCAGAAGTGCAAGAGGACAGAGGAGGTGGGTGGATGGCTGGAGGTGCTCAGATGGTCAGGGTAGACATTGGAGAGGACACTCCAGAGGAGGGAGGTCTGGATCTAAAGATAGAGGGGACAGCTTATCCAGGGGACTGTGAGGACAGCAGGTGAAATGGACCACCTAGGAAGCGTCTCGTTCCTTCTTGTGTGGTCTTCTCTGTGTGGGCTGCCTCTCTATTGTCATTGCTACCCATGAGCCTCCTTGTCTTGTCTGATGGTTGTGATCTTCCAATGGTGCTGCCAGAGAGGATTCTGCTGTTAACCCTTTCTCAAACTCCTCCAGTGGTTCCCCACTGTGAGGTCCAGTTCGAGTCTCTGCAGATGGGCTCCGCTGGGCCTTGAGCCCATCTGCCCATGTCTTGTCCCTACTCTTCCCCCTGGCCCTAGCACACCCCAGCACCTCTTTCCAAAGCTGACTCCCACATTTCCTCCTCTGTGGGGCTTCTTAAACCCTCCCAGATAATAGTGCCTATCACGGAGTGCTCTTTGCCTGGTCCAGCTATGCCGATTGACAGCTTACCTGCCTATGGATCTTGACCTTTGTGTGGACTGAGTGCTTGTGTCCCCCAAATTTGGATGTTATTGGATGTGGATGAACACCTTGTGACATAGTGGGGTGAGGTCGTGAGGTGGGCCTTCAGGATGGGATTAGTGCCCATATGGAAAGAGATTCCAGAGAGATGGGCTTTCTGATATGTGAGGACACGGCAGGAAGATGGCTGCCTACAAGCCAGGGCACGAGTGGGTACCCTGTTCTTGGACTTGGGCTTCTTGGGGAGCAGCCCAAGCTGGGGGTGACCATTGGGAAGGTGCCCATTTCCTGTCATGCTCCTCACCTGATCCCACTGCCACAGCCAGGCCCCACAGCCCTCCCTTCAGCAGGGCTCAAAATATAAGTGTCAGCTACATTTACATTTACATTCACTTGGTAGGAAGCTTCCAGAAACTCCCCTGGAGGCTGGAACCCTCAGAGCTCCATCCCATGGTGCTTTCTGTGGTTTTTGCCTGGGGTCAGTATGCTTCCTACAGCGATGTTGGGCAAAGATAGGGACCCTAGCCAGCCTGCTGGGGTCAGTCGGGAGAGGCTTGGCAGGGTGACCTCATTCAGTGACCCCTCTGTGGCTTCTCACAAGTGACAAACAAGGCAACAGGGCACAGTGTGAAGGGGTCAGTGTTCACACAGCCGCTCTCTCCAGCTGAAGAAAATTAAGGATTTTCTTAATGCATATTAACTATCCATTTGAACATTGCATAGCTGGGGGAGGTGGCACTCACCTATGATCCCACCGCTAGGGCGGCTGAGGCAGGAGGATGGTTTTGTGTTTGAGGCCATCCTGGGCTAGAGTCAGACTATCTCAAAAACAAAAACAAGGGGCTGAGGAGTTGGCTCAGGTGGTAAAGTGCTGTGTCAGCCTTAGGACCCGAGTTCCCTTGTACTCACACGAAACCAGGCACAATGGCGCGTGCTGTAAACCCAGTGCCGGAGAAGACGTAGAGGAAGATCCCTGGGATTTGCTGGCTGGCTGGTCTCTGGGTTCAGTGAAAGAACCTGTCCAAAAAAAAAAGTAGAGATGACTGAGAAGGCACCCAACACTGATCTCTTTATCCACGTGTATGTGTACACATGTGCTTGCACACCTATGAATATGCGTACACATCTATGCGTACACATCTGCACACACACAAAGCAAAAACACTAGCAGAGCTTCCATACAGCGTTCGTGTCCCACTGTGGAAGGCTCAGGGCGTTGAGGGAGCTGCTGGCTCATGCTGTGTGATGCCAGGGAAGTCAGCGTCCCCATCTGTGTCAGGAGTGACCTTGGCAGAGGTCACTGAAGTCATACATTTGGTGGTGCATAACAGGTTCTAATTTGGGTCATATTTTGGGCTCTGGTCAGTGATCTGAACCGAGCAAATACTGCCAGGCAGGTGTGTAGGCAGAAAGGTCCTTGACCCAGAGGAGTCCCCGACCTAAAGGAGCTCAGGGTTGGGCAGAGAGTTAGATGAGAACATGAGGTGCCAGGTCCTGGGCTCTCCCCACCTGCCATGTCTTCCTTCCTCCCAATGGACCACCCCACACCTCCCACAGGCCACCTCTGTTTGGAAATCTCCCTTTCTTCCAGCAAGAACCCGTTATATCCCTTTATGCCCCTGGTTCTAGTTATTTCTGTCTCTAGAGTCTTTCCTCAGGAACTTGCTGTGGTTTCTGTGTACCGGCCTGAATGAGCGACAGTTGTCACCCACCCATCCTGCCATTTATACTTCTACCTGGCACTGTGCACCCATTCATGTACCATCTTTGTTTTTGTTTTTGAGGTAGGGTCTCGCTCTAGCCCAGGCTGACCTGGAATTCACTACGTCGTCGTCTCAGGCTGGCCTCGAACTCATGACCTTCCTACCATCTCTGCCTCCCAAGTGCTGGGATTAAAGGTGTGCACCATCACACCTGGTGTCCACCATCTTTCCATGAGCCATTTCACTCCTCCCTCCTCCTGCCCTCCGTTTCTCCTTCCCTTCCTCTGATAAGTCATCTATCCATCCATTCGCCCATCCAGACAACAAATATTTATTAGTATCTCCAGTCCCCCTGGCACTGTGTTCGTATTGAGATGCAGGAAGATATAAAGACTTCAGTGAGTACCTACTATGTGCCAGTGTGTGGTTGGATATACCTGTGAATGCAGACCAAGCACTTAGAACCATCCCCTCGCATGCTAGTGGGAGCAGGCTCTTGGATGTCTCATTAGTATTTGGTAACACTACCCTGGACACGTTATCTGATCTTCCAGATCCTTCACATGAACTGGATGAGATGCCGAGTATCAAATTCTTGGCTTAGAAAATGTCAACTCTCATTATTAGCTACGAGGGATGACAGGCCAAGTATGGGAAATGCTAAAATACTCTGGTCATACAAGGAATGACTGTGCCTGAGTGGCTGGGGTTCCTGTCCAGCTGTCAGCCATTTTGGATGTTTCTCCAGAAGTCCAGGCCCCCAGTAACCCTGTGGAGGACCCATAGAAAAGTAGAGATGTAGTACCACATCCCACAGAAAAGAGCTGCGTGGGGACTGGGCACTCTTCCTAGGTGCCAGAAAGCCCGAGGCTTTTAGGGCACCTGAACAAAACTGGCAGTGCCCTGAGGTGAGTCAGCAGCTCATGAGTTGGTCACTTAAAACATCAGTAGTGGCCACTATGGGACTGGGAGAGAGAGGCTGGGGACTCAACTATGACAAAGACACCAGAGATAGCAGTGACAGTAAGTGTCAGATGCCCGAGGACTGTGGGCTCTCTTTCTGGGGTGGAGGGAGGGATGGAGGGGCCACTAAACCAAGACTGGCAGTATGAGTAAGGAGGACCCTGGGCCAGAACACACCGTGCTGCATTGGCACAGCTGAAATGATTCTGGTGCAGAGTATGCCTGGCTGTGTGCCTGTGGTGGGGGCTGGTATCTTAGGAGTGCTCCGTGGTTACTGTGGGATGTTCCCGGTGTATCTATATGTCACCATCATCCCCTGCCTGCCCACAGCCTGGTCAGCTGCCTTCCGGGCTGTCACAGTCAGCCACATGTCACTGGGATGAATCTCCAAACCAGGCACAGTTATGGGAGGAAAGGATTTATTGAAACTACAGATCCAGGAGAAGTTCCTTAACAGTGAAAGAGGCTGGCTCCCTTTCTCAGGTCTAAGCAGAGAGAAAGAGAAACCATCACCAACACCACACACACAGGACAAAACAGGTAGGAGGCTAAGGGAGAGAAATCTCCTTCCCCTTTATAGAGCCTTAGGGTGGGGTCTTGCAACCCTATCCCAGACTAATGACTTCCTGAGTCTCTGGAATTTCCTTTCTTCACTGTCCTTCCAGGAAGGGATATTTGTTTCTAGTTCCCTTGAGCCCACTACTGAGAGAGCTGCCTTCCTATGAACAACATCAGAGACCCACCCAAGATGACTTAAAGGTCAAGTTGACAATAAAACCTAACCATCACACAGGCCTTGCAGTCTACACTCCCTCTAAGTTCACCGTTCTTGCTGTGACCTGTGACCCATGCTTGCCTCCACCCGGAAAGCACTGTGGCTTCTTCACCCTCAGGACCCAAGTCTCCCTTTGTCATAAACCTGCTGTGGAGCAGTGACCGGTCCTTGTCACCATTGTCATTTACAGGTTCCTGGAAACACCATCTGAAGGTGAGGAGGGCTGTCAGGCAGCCATGGGCCATTGACCCACCCACCCAACTTCATGATCTGTCTGACTCAGCACAGGTACCCTGTTGTATGGTTAGAGTGAGTCCCCTCAATCTATATATTGAGGCTCTAACCCCAGGACCTCAGCATGTAAGCAGAGGTGATTAAAATGAGGTCCCCAAGGTGGGCTCCAATCCAATCCAATGCCTTCATAAGAAGAGGTCAGGACACACACACACCATGTGAGGACCCTGGGAGGAGATGCTCCCTGTGAGACAAGGAGAGAAGCCTCAGGAGGAAGTAGACCTGATACACACGGGACTCTGATCGTAGGCTTCCAGTTGAGGCAATAGAATTGTACTGTGTGAATACCTGCCAGGGCTGCTTTATTATGCAGACCATGTGTCTGCTGCACCAGGGCTCTGCAAGCCCTTGCTCTCGGATGGTCAGTGGGTTTGATGCACAACTCACTGCAGGCTGAACTGGGACCCACTCATAGCTGCTGTTGGATGACCTGTCCTTATGGCAACCTCCTCAGAGATTTCCCCTATCCACAATCCACTGTGAGGCAGAAATGATGACCCTCATTTAAACTAAAGAAACAGAGGCACACAGAGGTTCTGGCTCTTGCACAAGGCCGCCTAGCAGTGGACAAGTCAGGCAGATGGAGGACTTCACTATTGCATGCTCTGTGCTGCCTTCTGCCCCACCCATGTCCCCAGACACCCTACACAGCTAGTGTCGTAGTCAGGCACACGCCGCTGGGATGACTCTCCAAACCAGGCACAATTTGGGGGAGTTAAGTATTTATTGAACAGATCCAGGGGAAGTTAAGGAAAAGGCTGGCTCCCTTTCACAGAAGCAAGCAGAGAGAGAGAGACAGGCCCAGCACCTCCAAAGCCAGCCAGCAAGCACATTGTAATTCCCAAAATGCAGAACTGCTCTTCTTTTGCATATCTATCCCTAGTATTTTGCATCCAAATTAGAAAGGGCCAGTCCCCAGAAGGCTAGGCCAAAGTGACACTTCTTCCAGCCAGAAGCCTGGAGACAATTAACAATTTAATAAACACAATTATAACAAATTCTATTGGGGACATTATTCAAACTATCACAGCTAGGAAACCCCATTTGGTCTCAAGTCTCCAGTGGTAGCAAAGTTGCCACTGGTGACACATGGCTGGGCTGGAACCTCCCCACCCCACCCCCCCTTCATTGTGCACTGTCATGGGAAGAGGGGACAGTGACCAAGGTCTAATCCCCAGTTCCTAGCACAGATGTGGCAGGTTGTGCCTGATGGAGTCGGCCCCATGGCTGTGGGAGGCCCTTCCACGTGAACTTCCGAGAGAAAATTTGGTGGGAAACGACAGTTTAGTGAAACCATTCCTTTGTCTCACAGATGGCTTAAGACAAGTCCGAGGAAGGCGGGTGCAAGGACCCAGAGGAGAGAGGCTCCCCACAGCTTGCCTTGGGCAGCTGGCCTTGCCGGCTGCCATAACACCTCAGGGGGCGTCTTGGCTCTATGTGCTCCTTACTTAGAAGTTTGCAAACATGCAATCGATGCACAGGCTCGCCTGTCCCCTGGGGGAATTTAAGTCAGCGTTGTTGTTGCTGAAGACGAAAGGTCATGGCCATCTGCGTGATTCCACTATCCAGAGAGACAAAACAACATAGCTTTGCGCATGGGTTAGCCCTTATAGGAAGTTAACCTTTCTGTCCCCCCTACCTTTGAAGTTTCAGGGTGATGAGCTTCATTCAGTCTTTGTAAAGCCAGGGGCTCACATCGGCCTAAACCGCCATCTCCAAGTACACAGCTGGGTGCTGTTCATCTACTCCACAGCCCTTACTGGGCACCTACTGTGTATTGGATGCTTCTTGTCTGGGGGCCACGACAGTGACTTAATCCCCACTCTCATGGGGAGGGACATTTCTGGGGTGGAGGAGCAGGTAATATATACAAGTAATAAATACACAGCCGGCTACAGGAAAGGCTTCCAGGAAAAGCCACCGTATCCCTAGAGGACTCTCCCTGCTCTCTGGACTCTATGCTGCTGGTGTCTAAACATTGTTCCAAGTTGGTGGACTGCTGGTGTCGTAAGGTCAGGTCACTGGGCTGAATGACAAAGACAGTGCACAGCCCACTCTGCCCCAAAGTGCCCACTGACCTCACCTGCTAAACCCTAGTGCCTGCTGGAGTCCATGGAGTGTACATGTGCTGTTTGAGAGAACTCCACTCTCCCACTTCCTCTTGTGAGCTTGGGAACTCACTTTACCTCTGGTGCCAGGTTTTGTCTGCGAGATGTCATTAGAATTTCTACCTTGGGCTCTGAGAGGATTAAGAGTCTAACAGCCCATACCTGGCTGCTCAGTGGTGGGCAGTACTGAGCAGTTGCCCTTTCAGGAAAGGTGTGGTGTTTTGAACGTAAACATACACCATGCGTGTGCGTGTGCGCACACACACAGACACACACTCGCTTGTGACTTTGAGTACTTAATCCCCAGTTGGTGACAGTGTTTGTGAAATTTGTGGAAACTCAAGGAGGTGGAGCCTTGCCTGAGGAAATAGGTCACTGGGAGCAGCCTTGAGGTAGCAGAATCCAGCCATGTTGGGTGCTGTTATACTATAGCTTCCTCCCTGCTAATGTGAAGGTGTGGCACCAGCTGCCTGCTCCTGCCATGCTTTCCTCTGCCATGATGAACATTTCCCCTCAACTATAAGCTGAAAGAAACCCTTTTCTTACACAAGTTGCTTCTGGTTGTGACTTTGGTTCCAGTAGTGAGAAAGTAGCTGATCCACCTGACTTTTCACTCTTTCCCTCCCAGTCTGCGGAGGACACCACCTCCTGGAAGCTGTGCTGTTTTTGGATCCTGTGATGACATTTGGCCAGGCAGGCAGGTCACTGCCACCACTGAGATTCAGAACCACTTATTGCTTCTGCAGACTCCCTTGTGTCCTTGTTGGTGCGATTGTGTGCAGCCTGGGGGATTGCTCTTTACCGACTGCAACTGAGATTCACCTTTGTCATGTACTCTTTGGTCTTATATGGAAACAAGGTTTTGTTTTTTTTTCCTAACTTTTGGCGAATGTAGAGGTGTGTTTTGTATTAAAGTGTATCTTGGAATTGTTGGCTGTTGTGGGACTTTTTTCCTGGGAGAGACATAAATGCTGTCACCCCCGGGGAATGGTTTCCCTTAGCAGGCTCATGTGGCGGGTGGGTTGGTGGGGCTCCTGCTCGTCTGAGCTAGGTTCAGGTTTTGTGGCCCAGGACTGCGTAAGTACCACACAACACTAACTGATAGCACACCTGGGGCTCGCCTAATCACCAAGTTGGATTCGCTGACTTAACAGAGATACGTGGCATTTTCCAGTATTTACAAAGGCAAATCTGGAATTCTGGATTCTCTTCGAAAGTAGAAGTTGGATCAGCTAAGGCCTAGGTGAGACCACAGAGGACATGGTGAGTTGAGCAAGAGTGCTGCTTCTATGGGGAGCCTGACAACCTGCGCCAGGGTGATGGCGACAGACACTGTGGAGACTCAAAACGTTCCAAAGCAGAATTCCAGAAGCTGCTAAGAGCTCAACACTACAGCAGAATTAAAACTCACCCACCACGGCTCAGGGAACTTTGCGGAAGAGGGGGCAGAAAGATTGTAAGAGCCACGGTGGGGGGGAATATCCCAGAGGCATTGCCCCCCACCACTGTCTGCTGCTCGAACAACTCACAGCCCTCCATCCAATGGAACATTCCAGCAATCTCACTGAGGAGGGCCCTCAGTGGAATGGGGGCAGGGAAGAGGGAAATGGTGGTACCAACACGTGACTTACACACACAGAATTTCTACTTATTAATAAAAAAGTAAATTCAATCAAGTCTTTTTACAATAAGAAAAGTAGAAGTCGGATCAGCTAGGGCTCAGGTGAACCCACAGAGGAAGTGGAGAGACGAGCAAGAGTGCTGCTCCACGGAGAGCATCAACCTGCATCAACCTGCGCCAGGAGGATGCAGACAGACACTGAGGATACCTCAACATTCCAAAGCAGAATTGCAGAAGCTGCTAAGAGCTCAACACCACAGTAGACTTAAACTTACCCATCATGGCCCAGGGAATTTTGTGGAAGAGGGGCTGGAAAGATCGTTAAAGCCATGGGGGGAGATACCCAGAGACATTGCCTCCCACCCAGTGACTGATTGCTGATTGCACAACTCGTAGTTCTCTACCCCATGGTGCGTACCAGCAATCCCACTGAGGAGGGCTCTCGGTAGAATGGGGACAGGGAGGAGGGAAATTTTGGTGTCAGTGCATGACTTACTCATACAAAGTTTCTACTTAATCATTTTTTAAAGTAGAAGTTGGGAGCTGGAGAGGGTGCTCAGTGGTCAAGATGCTTGCCTGCAAAGCCTAATGAGCCTGGTTTGATTCCCCAGTACCCACATAAAGCCAGATGCACAAAGTGGCACGTGCATCTGGAGTTCATTTGTGATGGCAAGAGGCCCCAGCACGCCCATTCTCTCTCTCTCCTTGCAAATCAGTCAATCAATATATTATTTGAAAAGTACAAGTTGGGCATTTGTGGTGGTCCTATATTGCCAGAGGTCAGAGGTCGGCTGGTGTCAAGTAAGTAGTGGCTGCCTGCTTTGGGGGCCATGGCTTTGGTACTCTGCTTTTCTTTTCTTTTTTTTAAAAAAAATATTTTATTTGCTCATTTTCTAGCAGAGAGATAGAGTGAGAGAGAAAGAGAGAGAGCGAGCACCAAGGCCAAACCTTGTGGGTCTGGCTTATGTGGGTCCTGGGGAATTGAACCCAGGGCCTTAGGCACTGGAGGCAAGTGCCTTAACCGCTGAGCCATCTCTCCAGCCCTGGTACTCTGCTTTTCTTTTTCCCTCTGTTATGCCCAACCTTTCCTCTGTTCCTGAAAATGGTTCACTGTGGTGTCTAGGTACTGAACAGTAATTGGCATGCTTTTTTGATAGGGAAACATATACATCATTTAGAAATAGAGCTCCATCCTGGTGGTGAGAATTAAGTCAATATCCAGAGCCAGGCTAGAGGTATTTGGGAGATTCAGCTCCAGAGAACACGTCTTCCTATGCTGGAGCAGCTACATGAAGTGTGACTTTTCTTGGTTCCTCTTGGCTCATGGACAGATGTGCCTGCCACCAGGCAGACATAGTAGTTTTAAAGATGGACGGAGCCCCCTGGGAGGGAAGGCATTTTCAGTTGCATAAACGGATGAATGCAGGAGGCCAGGCTTTCCTGTGTTTACCTGCTGGGAAGATTCACACTTGACATTTTATTTTGAGGACAGCTTTCTGAGCCTGTCACCAGATGGATGGAGAGACAGCTGACATTCGCCAGACCGCCACTCAGCATCCAGATATGGAAACACATTTGCGCAGGCTGCAGTTTCCACACGAGAGGGCCAGGCCTGTGACTTCAGTGAAGTTAGCAAAAGCTCTGTGGAGCTCTGCAAGCCGGGCTGGGGTCACTGTCAGAGGATCAGGGTGGAAGGAAACACACGCAGTTCTGTGGGCACCCATGGGCGGAGGCTCTGTGACAGTGTCACATGGGGGAGGGACATGGAGGACAAAGGCCTTGGGGTGACGACATTCATGTGCCTGAGAACTCATCAGATGAGAAGTATTAGCATGGTTTCCCTGCGGCCAAGGCCGGGGAGAGTGCTGGATTCTCCTAAAAGGAGGCTGTGATGGGAGCAGGCTGCGGATTCCTCTACAGCTTATGGAGGTCGAGCTTTGTTGACCTTGCTTGGGACCTACAGTGACCTTGTTTGATGAAAATGATAAAGCAGGGGCTAGGAAGATGGCTCCATGGTTAAGGAACTTGCTTGCAAAGCCTAACAACCCAGGTTTGAGTTCCCTGGTACTTCTGTAAAGCTGGATGCAGAAAGTTGCCTTATTACTCAACTGTCTCTTAGCAATGAGGCAGACATCGCTTATATATTGATAACTGCCTCGTTCCATCAGCGTCTGGAGTTTGTTTGCAATGGCTGGAGGCCCTGGTGTACCCATATTCATTCTCTCTCTCTCTCTCTCTCTCTCTCTCTCTCTCTCTCTCTCTCTCTCTGATTACAAATAGATAAAGATATTTTTAAAAATGATAAAGCAGTCCTGCCCATTAGCTTGTTCCAAGGAGTCTACCACAAAGTAGGCCCTGGTTTCCTAAGCACACCTCTGCCATCAGACAGGCTGAGTTGGAGTCAGCTGTCCAAGAGAGTGGCCACTCTGCTGGTCCTGGCCCTAGAATCCCAAAACAGGTCCTCAGGAGTAGGGACATGAGCACCCAGCCTTGAGAGTGGGAACAGGGATGTCAGTAAGGACAGAGGCTTGCTCCCATTTCCTCTCCTCCTTGGCCCTCTGGATTCCCCTCTGCTCTCCCGAGCTCAGTGTCGCTTGGCTGGTCTTTGTGCTGGCCCCTGCCCTCTCAGGTCCTGTAGCGATGGTGTCTGTTGTACCAACTCCCCTCCCCCAAGCCACCCTGACGCTTGCACAGCTTCCTCTCACTTCCACCAGTGGGCCTGGCATGGGCTTGGTGCTCCCCCCCAGGCCCCCACTCCCTGGAGAATGCTGCTGGTTGACTTAATGTTGTTGGTTGACTCACAAAAAGGATGCTGGGGATGCAGGAACAGTTTCCCTTTGGTCTAGCCTCCCCTCCCCACCTGCATATTAAGCATTAACTTTGCAAAGGGGCATTTTTTGGGAAGACCTCATGCCATGGTGTGAACCAGGTGTTCCCCACAAACAAATGAATGTGTTCTGAATGCTCGATCCCCAGCTGATGGCAATTCGGGAATTAGGACCTCACTAGAGCTGTGTTGTTGGGGCGGGCTTATGGGGGTTATAAGCCAGCTTGGGGGTGGGCTTATGGGGGTTATAAACCAGCTTCCCCTTGCCAGTGTTTGGCACACCTTCCTGCCGCTGTTTGCAGTGCTGTGGCGGAGGTGATGTCCACCCCTCTGCTCATGCCATTGTTTTCCCTGCCAGGATGGAGTCTCCCCTCGAGTCCGTAAGCCAAATAAAGCCATTCCTCCACAAGCCGCTTTTGCTCGGGTTCTTTCTGTGCAGCAACTAGAAAGCTGACCACAACACACCTAGGGATCTGAGTTCAAGTGAGGAGACCTGTTGTGAAATGCAGTGCCGGAGTGGGTGAGGGAGGAGAGGACCAGGTATTGGGAGAGCTCTGACCTGTTGAGGCCATCAGCCCTAGCAGCCTCCCTCCAAAGGCAAGGCCTCCTGTCCTCAGCTATAACCTTGAGGTCTTCCTTCCCCCCCATTCTCCTTACAGTCGTCTGCTTGTTCTAGATTGATGGGCGTTGGAACATATAGGAAAGCCTTTATAAATTGTGCCTTATTACTCAACTATCTCTTAGCAATGAGGCAGACATCACTTAGACATTCATAACTTAGACATTCCACAAATGGCTTTAGGTGGTTGACTTAAAATATCTGTTTGTATTTCACTAAAATAATGAGCCACTGAGGGAATTAGTACCGAGGACACATGATGGTAAGAAGAAAATCTAAAGCAAGGTGGGTGCTGTGGCTCATGCCTGCAATCTGAGCATGCGGAGACCGAGGCAGAAGGATGGCCGTAAGTCCCAGGTCAGCCTGCGCTAAATAGTGAGATCGTATCAGTTACTTTTCTCCTTCTTGGGACCATATACCTGACAGAAGTAAGGAAGGAAAAACAAAAAGACAAAAGTAAAAACAAGGAAAGCATGAAAGAAGGAAGGAACTAACGAAGGAAGGATGGAAGGAAGAAAGGGAAGGAGGGAGGGAGGAAGGAAGGAAGGAAGAAAGGGTTTATTTTGGCTTGCTCGGCAAGCACTATTATCTGCTTAGCCATCTCCCCGAATCCTGAAGGGCTGTACTTTTGACATGGGTATTCGCCACGCAGTGCATTGTGGGGAGAAGAGGGTGGCTGGTGATTGACATTACCTTGGTTGTTGAAGTTATCTTTCTTGTTGCTGTGCAGAAAGAACCTGATCAAAAGCAGCTTGTGGAGGAGAGGGTTTATTTTGGCTTACAGACTCAAAGGGAAGCTCCATGATGGCAGGGAAAATGATGGCATGAGCAGAGGTGGACATCACCTCCTGGCCAACATCAGGTGGACAACAGCAACAGGAGAGTGTGCCAAACACTGGCCAGGGGAAGCTGGCTGGAACTCCCATAATCCCTCCCCCTAATAATACATTGCCTCCAGGAGGCTCCAATTTCCAAATTGCCACCAACTGGGGCTCTAGCATTCAAAACACATAAGTTTATTGGGGACACCTGAATCAAACCACCACAATGGTCTACCTGGTTCTGCCACCTGAGGCACCCATCATGGGTGTGTGGCACATCTCCCATAGGGACCACCTGGATGTTACAGGTTCTGGAAGTGAGTGCCCAGACCCACAGCCGCTGGTGACAGGCTGGGATTCAAACCCCAGGAACTCTGGCTCTAAAGCCCATTCTCTTTCCACTAAGCCAGGCTGCCAAGGTGGAGTCTCTGGCATGATGGCATGATGGACTCTTCCCCACCCAGCGTCTCACAGCGATGGCTGCAGAGAACCCGGGTATTTGGAAGCACAGAGCCTCAGGGATGGAGGCCCAGCACTCGCTGAAGCTCTCTGCCTAGTGGGTGTCCTGAAGCTCAGACAGGGAGAGACTGTCTAGCACATCCCCTCTCCTAGCAGGTAGCCCAGCTGGCAGGAGAGAACATTGCTCCAAGCCACTGGTGCCTGCTGGGAGCCCTTGTCAAGTGATTGTCACTCAGACTCCTGTGTGTTTGAATCTGAAAGGAGGGGAATGTGGGCTCTTACTGCCTGGGATGTCCTTGGGGTCCCTCTGGCCTAGCTGGCTGGATGGCTTTCTCAAGCCATCAGACCAGGTGACTGGCTCTTTGACAGGAGGCTTTGTCAGCCCACACCCAGACCCAAGTCGAGTTCTACTTGCTTCAGAAGGGGACTTAGAGCAAGGGTGTGGTGAGACTGGACGAAGGCCCAGAACTGTCACCTGAGTGTCCTTTAAGCAAGGGGCTCCTGCGCCTCTCCTAGGCCATGCCCAGGACTCCTATGGTTGACAGCACAGTAGAAAACCCACAGAAAACATCCACTTCTTGGTTTGAGCTCGGCTCTGATGAGCTGCTGGGCCTGGGAGGAGCCATCCTCTTGGGCAGAGCAAAGGATTGCACTACTACCTGGCCACTGTGTGCAGACATAGGCCAGTGTGCATTGTCCCCTTGGGTCCTGTCAGTCACTCTGGGATGGACACAGGTATCAGCCCCATTTAAAATGAGCAGGTACCCGAGGAGGAAGAACTAGGGTTGTTATCTTTGGCCCCTCTCCAGGATGAAGGCCCTTCAGGTGTGGGTGGATTTGACGCCTCCATGTGCCTCAGTGTCCTCATCTGTGAAATGGGCTTCTCGCCACCAAGATTTAAAGAGATGTTGTGATAGGCAAGAATATGGTGGGGCTCCTTCCCTTAGCTTCCCCACTCGAATGGATGGGTGGGGGATGCAAGCTGGCAGGAAGGAACAGCTAAGGGAAGTAGCTGGTTCTCTCTCTCTCTCTCTCTCTCTCTCTCTCTCTCTCTCTCTCTCTCTCTGAAAAGATGAGCTCTGGGCATCAGCAGTTTGCTCAAGGTTTCAGAAGGGTTCCCCGAGAGTGTGAGGGGCAGCTGTGCTGAATGATGATACCTCAGTTTTTATTCTGCATGTGGACTGGCTTTCCTGAGAGGTAATGATCCCACCGCCCTTGGATGCACGCAGGGAGCACTGGGAGACGCTCGACATGGCTTTTGGGGTGTATTTTCCCCAGTGTCCCTGCAGTCTCAGCTCGGGTGTTCACAGCCAGTATCCACAGTGCTGCTTGGTGGGCTCTCTGGCTTAGGGCAGACAGTGACAACCCAGTGTCAGAGGGAGGCTGGGGGAGTGGGAACCCCGGTACTCTTTAGCGAGGGTGGGGAAAGCAGGCAGGCTTCTCAGAGGAGGTGCCTTTGGTACTCAAGGGGATCTCCTGGAAAGAGGAAATGGGAAAGAGACTTCCAGGTCGAGGGATCAGCGGTGACAGCATCTCAGAGGCAGGTGACAAGGGCCATGTCTAGGAGCTTCTGAGCTAAGTTCTCATCCTTGCAACCCAACAGGGAGCTTGGAAGGTTAAGAAAGTGAGGGCGTGAGATGGGGGTGTCTCGGCAAAGAATCGGGATCCGGTCCCGGTGCTTCCTGTGTGGCCTGGACAAATCAGGCGGCCTCCTTGCTTCAGTTTGCTCACCTATGAAATGGGGACATACTCCCCCCCCCCATTACTACTGTAGTGATAGAACACTAAGTCCGAGCCGTGGACCCACTGCCTGTGGCCGTCACTTCTCTGCCTCAGAGCTGAACATGTCCTGGCTATTCACACGTGACCCCGCCCCTGGCTAGGTCAATTGCATGCAGACTTGTCACTGGAGCTGCTTTGTCTGGGTCCTTGTGGAACCACCATCACAGCCAAGTGAGTGGCATCTGGACTCAGCAGGGACCTGATGCCTGTGCCAAGTGGATGCAGACTTGGCAGCCTGACCATCAGGTCCCCTCAAAGGTGACACAGCTGGGCCTGAGTGAGGGGACGGGGCTGCAACTCCATGCTGCCTCAGCACCTGGAACCTGGAGGCCAGTCATTCCCTGCCTGTCCTCTGGTCACCATAATATTCTCCTCAGGGCACGAAACATCAGATCTTTGTGAGACACAAGGGCTGGCCCCAGGTCAGTGTTCGCAGGTATACCAGGTGGCCCCAGGCCTCGTGGTGGATGCCATCGCCTCTCCCAGAAGTCTTCACTCTCAGCGTGGTCCTAGCTTTCTGGATAGTGATGGCGGAGCAGAGGTCCCTAGAGCCAGCAGCCAGGTTTCTAGAGCTGAACCACAGCCCCTTTGCCCGGGTTGTGCAGGAGAAGATGGGGAAAGAAGAGAGAAAGTTGGTCCCACTGGCCAGGCCTCCCGTGTGGTCCACATGCTGCTTTTTCCAGTTCACAATGAGGACTTCTTCCTCCTGTGCAGGACAGTGAAGGTCTTCCAGGACCCCAACCATCTTGCACAAGGCACAACCCCCAGCCACCTTCATTTCCCTGGAAGGTGATCAGGCACCGCAGGGGCTCCTGGGGGCCAGGACCTATGGTGGGGGCATCCTCTTTGGTATATGGGCTGATGTCCTTGCTACCCTTGGGCCATCGTCCTTAAATTGGAATAGTGAGTGTGTGGGGGAGCTGGAGGTACTGGGCTCAGGCTCTGGCCAAAGGCCAGCCAAGCAAATGGGCCCAATGTTGGACAGGAAGTTCTGGCCACCGGACGTTGAAGGGCAGAGAAGCTGGAGGTTGGTGTGGGGCCGGCATGCCTCTGCTTGCTTGTGAAGGGTCCTTTGATGGGCAGTGGCCCTGGGCAGGATGTAGGGCCATTGCTGCTGTCCCCTACCCCTGGGCCTCTGCATCATCTGGACATGGACTCAGTTGTTCCCTGTCCTGACTCTGACCCGCTCTGCTGGAGTTGGGGCTAGACAGGGCTTTCAGAGGCTACTGTGATGGTGCTCAGTGGCAGGCAATGGTCCCTCTTGCACTGGAGGCAGAAACATGAGATTATGTGTGGGCAGCCCAGCTCCCTGTGCTCCAGGGCTCCTCCTTCCCGCTCAGCTCCTGGAACTGTCAAAGGCTTCATGATCTGTGTCCTTGTTTTGCCAACTCAGCAATCCCATCTCGTGACACTGTCTTCAAGTAGCTGTTTCCCTGCGGTGTGACTCTGTGCCCTCCCCCACATCTCTATCTCATGTGGACACCAGTCATGGGATGAGGCCTGCTCATCCAGGATGTCCTTATCCTATCTCAAGCCCATCTGCAGAGACCCTATTTCTAAACGAGGTCCCACTCTGGGGCCCCAATGGATGTATATGTGGGGGACGCTGCTCACCTTGCTCTAGGCACCAGCCCTCACTTGACATCCTGGCCCCCAGCCCCAGCTGACCTTCCCCTGCACAGCTGCTTCTTCTGGCCACCCTAATCTCTCTGTGATGGCTAGGTTTTGTTGTCAACTTGATCTCTTTAATTATCTTGGGTGGGTCTCTGAGGATGTTTGCAGGAAGGCAGCCTCTCATAGGGGGCAGTATGTAAGAAAATTAAGGGAAGCTGAAAATTAACATCCCTTTGGATGCAGGAGGGAAATTCCAGAGAATCAGGTAGTAAACAAGTCTAGGATAGGGTTGCAAGACCCTGCCCTAAGGCTACATAAAGGGGAAGGAAATTCCTCTCCCTTGGCTTTCCTGTTTGCTGTTGTGTGTGTGGTGTTGGTGATGGGTGTCTCTCTCTGCTTGGACCTGTGAAAGAGGGCCAGCCTCTTTCAGGGTTATGGAACTTCTCCTAGATCTGTAGCTTCAATAAATCCTTCCCTCCCATAAACTGTGCCTGGTTTGGAGATCCATCCCAGATGTGTGTGGCTGACTACAACACCCTCACTATGCTTATTTTCTAGTTCTGGAACCATCTTTTGCCTGACACTTCCTGTCCCCAGGTCTCTTGCTTGTGAAGCTTTGTCCTTTCAGACTCAGCCCTTATGTCTTCCTTCTAGAAGCCTCTACAAGGGCTCTGGCTTGTGGGAGCACCTCACACACTGTGGCTCCTCTGGGGTGGCTCAAGGTACTCAGTGGCTTCTCTTGTCCCCTTGGAGGTTGAGGACAATCTGTGGCAGGTGTCGGCCACCTTTCCCTTCTCCACTATAGAGGCTGTTAGGTACCACGTGCTGGGTCATGCTGGGCCTTTTTCTTCCCCCTCCTCCCTCTCTTCCCTCTCTTCTTCCCTTCTTCTTCCTCCTCCTCCCCCTCCTCTTCCCCTTCCTTCCCCCATCCTCTTTTTTTTGTTTGTTTGTTTGTTTCTTCGAGGTAGGGTCTTGCTCTAGCCCAGGCTGACCTGGAATTCACTATGCATTCTCAGGCTGGCCTCAAACTCAGGGCGATCCTCCTACCTCTGCCTCTCATGCTGGGATTAAAGGCATGTGCCACCATGCCTGGCCTTTCTTCTTCTTTTCCTATGTGCCCGTGTGTTTGCATATATAGACACATGTGTGCATGTTTGTGTAGGCCAGAAGTTTTCCTTAAGTGTGTTTCTCCTTATTGACTGAGACGAAGTCTTTCACTTGAACCTGAGCTTGCCAATTCAGTTAGACTAGCCTAGCCAGCTTGGACCGTTTCCTGAGTACTCAGTACTGGGATTATACGTAGGTGAGCTGAGTCACCATGCCTGTCTGTCATGCTGGGCTTTTGATGTGCCAGTACTGAGTCCTCCTGGCCGCCCTAGGAGTGGTACTGCTTTCATTTCTGTCTTACAGAAATGGGAGCTAAGTCACTCACCTAGGTCTCTGTAGTGGGTGGAGCTCAGATCTCCATGGGGCCCTGTATCGGGGTTCACCTCTGGGTGATCCAGAGGCTGTCTCAGCACATGACAACTAACAAACAGTCCAGTGTGCTTGGCTCACCCTGGGCCCTGAGTACCGAGGTGGGCTGAAGTCCTGAGCCTAATGGGTCCCAGAGAGATTGCTCTTGGCAATGGCAGCTAGTCAGTGAGGGGCGTTCTCCCAGGCCCAGGCAGACAGGAAGGCACCTGAGGCTGTCCTCTCCTCAACCTTTTCCTGTCTTGTGACTCAGCTCCCAAGCAGGGATCCCAGGCCAGCTCCTTTCCTCCGAGGCTCCGGGAGGCCCTGGCTCTCCGAGCTCCTCTGTAGGTGGCCTGCGGCTGGAGCCTGCACAGGCCATGAGGCAGTTGGCCATTGGCCTGCCTGGAACATTTATTGCCTGAGGAGTGGAAGCCTGGAGAGGCTTCAGGCAGAGCCAGTGGTGAGAAAGAAAAATTTCACCAAGGATGTGTCCTGTCCAGCCACGCTACACCCCTGGGAGGTGGGTGGGGTGACTTCAGTGGCCGTAGACTCGGTGGCTTGAAGCAACTCACACTTGTGGGGGCCAGAAATCTGCAGTGCTTTGGATGGTGACTTATTGCTCTGAGGGAAAGCCCCATGTTCCCTGCTTTCTTCAGTGGCCAAGGCTGCCTGCTTGCCAGCCCCTGTCTTCAGAGGCCGCTTCTCCCCTATCCTTTCCAATCACCATGTGGGTAGTAATCTCCAGGTCATCTTCCCCTCTGGGCTCTTCGACACAGGCATGTCTGCAGAAGCCACTCTGCTATGTGAGGTGGGGGTCACAACTTCAGATATACCCATCATCGGGGTCACTCTTCAGCCTGGTGGCATTTCAGGGAGGCAGGGCATGGCGCTGAGTGGTGACCTGCCCACTTACACATGTGATGACCCAGGGAGCTGTCAGCCATGGGAGCCTCAGAGCAGCCATAGCTGGGGTTTCTCCAAGCTCTCGTGCTCCTCCTACTTGGCACAGTAATCCTGGAATTTAGAAATGAGGCAAAACCTAGCGATAATTCAGAATTTGGAAATGCAGATACATGCTGCTACGGATAGCTGCGCTTGTCCCAGAACTTTCTAGAGGTTTCTTTTGGCTCAGATGATACAAGAGAAGCGAGATGCAAAGGAAGGAATGTTCCAGAGGCTTCCTGGCAGCCCGCAGTAAACTGAGGGGTCCCCAAGGCTCCCAGGTGTCTCCCACTATGTTAACTTCACAAATAAGTTCCAAGCCAACCCTGGGTGGAGCGGCTCTTATGGCTGGGGGGGTATCTGAACCCTCTGTTTTTACCCTGGGGGCTCCCATGGGGGAGGGCTCAGTGGGGAAGGCAAGGAGACACCCAGGGTGCATCCAGGCAAAGGAGATGTTGGAGACAAACTCCTGGAGTTGGTGTTGGGGTGCTCTGGGGACAGAAGGAAGAGGTGAGGAGTAGGGTTTAAGAATGGGGTTAGGGCCACATGTTGGGAGCTTCATCCCTGTGGAGGAGTTTAGGGTTCCTTTTCATTGGGTTTAAGACCATAGTGGGAGGGATAGGCTTGGGGTGCACATGACTTGAGCCCATCCTGTTCCAGCCATGGTCAGGGTTGGGGCTGGGGGATGAGGTTGTCTTCTTAGGCACCAGCTGCCTAAGCTCAGTGTTGGTGGGATGGTGCCAGGTTAGGGCAACTCGGATCTGGTCCATAGTGAGGCAGAAGGGCCAGCAGGCAACAGGCCTTTACTGGGATCCCCACACTACGTGTCTTTGTGCAGCTGGGGACTGACAGAGCCTACAGGTCAGGTGAGAATGGGGGTTCCTAAAAGGCTCTGGCTGAGGGGACACAGAAGGAGGAAAGGGTGTTGGAAGGAGAGCAGCTGGAGTGAGCTAACCAAGCACCGAGCGGCGGGGGCTCCTGAAGTACCGACAGCAGCTCTTCCTCGTGGTGGTCCAACCACGGCCCCTGGGACCTTGTTAAAATGCTGGCTGCGATGCAATGGGTCGGGGTAAAGCCAAAGTCTGCTTCTAATGAGGTCCCAGGCGATCAACAATGCTGGCCCGTAGAGTGCTGAGGGAGACAGGGGTCAATGGCTTACAGCTGTCACCTCTGTTAGCCTCTCAGACCTTGCCTGGCTGATGTCTGTACTCTCATGTGACAGATGGGGATATTGAGGCACCCAAAAGGGAATCAAGCTTGCCTGAGGCATCATGGGAAGGGAAGGGGCTGGAGGAGGGAGGTGCTCAGATCGAGCAGGGAAGGATTGGGGGTGTAGTCTTTTAAAAGAATGGGCATCCTACAAGCCAGCTGTGCTCAGGAGGGACAAGAGTATCTGGTTATGGGCCAGGCACTGCTGGGTCCTTGCTGCAGGTTAGCACCCTGCCCTTTCTCCCTTCCTACCAGCAGCTCAGGAAAACTCTGCCACATAGTTCCAGCATCTCCCAGCCAGGTCCGGCTGCCCTTGGCACCTGCTAATGGCAGGGTGCTGCTACACATGGGATCTCTGGGGACTCAAGCAAGTTTTAGCTCCTCTGAGGCTGACTGCTTTCTGGAAGCATGATTGCAGAGGAACCCCTGGCCCTGCAGGTGAGAAGCTTTCCAGGTGAAGATGTCGTTTTTCACAGGGGGCAGCTTCCTTCCCCACTCTGTCTCCGCCAAGCTCAGGCTAGTGAAAGAGTCAGGCCAAGCTCAGGAGGTCCCCAGATGACACTATAGGTTGGACATACAGAAGCAGATCTCAACCCATCTCCGGGACAGAGCCTAACCTTCACATCCAAAGTCACTTCTGGATGATGGAATCCGCTCTGTGCTGGGGTCTGGCTGCTGTTACCTAGAGAGTCAAAACTGATGGAGAGACAAAACCCCCAAAAAACAATAAAACAAAACAAAGCAAAAAACCCGAGTTTTGCACTCAAGCTCTGCTTTTTATCCCAAGTGGCACTTGAGCCAGACTTCATTACCCAATCCATAAAATGGAGAGAGTCCTCCTGGCTGTTTGCTGGGGGTTCAAATCCATGCTTCTGGCAGAGGGGAGGCACACAGGCTCTTAGCTCACAGGGGGCATTGGTACAGTGTGGACAGTCCTGCCAAGGCAGGACAGGAAATGAAGTAGAGAGTCAGCCAAGGACAGGTGTTTCTTTTTGTCCCCTCTCCAGTCCCCGAGGGTCTCCTATCACCTCTGGCTGGCTTTGCTTTGGGGTTTGAAGGAGTTATTGGGCTGGGGACCTGGTACCCACACTTAGGATTGAGTATTGTCTCCCTGCCCCCTGGGTAGCATGAATTCAGTAGCAGGACCTTCTGCCTGTTCTTTACTCTGAAAACCAAGGAAACTGGCTGGGCTTACTAGGCCTGCTGATCCCAAGGGCCACTTTGGTCCTAGTTCAGTTGTCAAAGGTGTTAGTTAAGTGGGTTCCTAGTGTGGGTGAGGCTTCTGGAATGCCTCTGTTATCCCTGGGCTCTATTGGTGTTTGAGGGTGTCTGGGTGGGAGGCCTCCTTCCGAGAGTGGGGTCAGAGTGGTGCTCATCTGGTAGCCCTGGGTCAGAGTGGGGAGACTGAGGCTCCATGCTGTGCAACTCTGGTTCTGTGGAGCTGCGTCTCTTGGCCAGAGCCCAGAAGCCTTCCATATTAGCTGTTTCCAACCATCTGAAAGTAATAAGGGAGAAGCGAGGGACAAAATACCTTTAACATGAAGTTTTATCTTGCGGAGTGTGTTTCTTGCTGTCAAAACACTTCTCCTCATCCAGCTGGTGGGGGAAGGGCCAAGGAAGCTGCCTGTCCCAGCCTGGACCTCACAGGGAGCAGCCAGCTGGGATCTCTGTAGACAGGCACACACTTGGGAGTGGTCCTTGACCTCTGTCCCTTGACCTCTTACCCTTCGTGTCCCCCTCCAAGCACAGCTGGGATAGCTTTCTCAAACAGAGTCATTGGGCTAGCTCTGGCTCACCACCTTCTGTGGCTCATCTCACCTGTGGATCTGGTGTAGCCTCCTGGTGCTCCTGAGATCTCATCCCGTGTAGGGCCTGAATGGGGATCTACTTGATCTCTCCCCACCAGTGACAGCCCACTTCCTCTCTTCTCCTTGCTGCAGCACCCCAGTGTCCTGTGGCCCCAACCTTCCCTCCTGTGTATCATCTCTGGCCCTTGGCCCTGACCAGTCCTCTCCCGTTCCTCCAGGGTCCAGCTGACTCGTGGCCCCCATCACCTCTCACTTCCCATATCTGGAGTCTGCCCAGCCTTCAAGGCTATAAACCCCGGCGACCAGGCCATGGCTGCATTTATCACTGTGTCTCAGGCCTAGGCTGGTGGGTGGTGACAAGGGTCTCACTGCTGACCCTTTATCTGGGGCTAGTTAGAGCCCCTCACAGACACAGGAGGCCCAGGCTCAGTTCAGTCAGGCAGGACACTTGGATATCCCAAGAAGGGGTTTCAAGGACACACATGTCCCTGGGGACACAGAGGAGAAGAGGGCAGACAGGATATGGACTGGGTGACACCGGTGCAGAGTGGAAATGCCCAGAGAAGAAGGGGCCTGTTTTGCTAGCTGCTCTGAGAGGCTTCGGAGAGCAGGTGACCATTCAGACAGGCTTTGCAGGATGCCTAAGAATTGGCCCCTGGGGTGGGTGATGGGGATTCTTGCAGAAAGAAAAGCAAGCATTGGGGTGCAGGGCATTTTCGGACAGCAGAGAGCAGTGTTCTGAGGCTGGAAGTCTAGCGATGGGGGAAGGGAGAAAAGCCAAGGAGGTAGATTAAGACGCAGTCTGCCCGCCAGGCCAAGGTTTGGCCTTAGTGGGGATCCGTGGAGAGTTTTACAGGAAAGTGTCCGTCCACTTCTTTGCAGAACCCAGCCTGAAGCTGGTGGTGCCATGGCCACATCTATGTTAGAAGCTCTAAGCCCTTGTCCTGAACACCTTCCAGTTCTTTCCGTTCTTCAGGTTTTAGGCTCTGCAAGTTTTGTCTTCAGTGGTCTCAGTTTGGGCTTCCATTTAGTGTGGGGAAAGGAACAAGAGAAAGTGCAGGGACTCTTGGGGGAAGAGGAGTTTTGAAAGCTCAAACGTTTAACAGAACTCACAAACATGCCAGAGAAATTACCCAGGTTCCTTTGGACCCCAAACAGGCTGAGGGCTGCCTTCCTCTCCTGTGGGCTGGCTTCGCATTTTCCTCTTGTTCTCATCTCCTTTCTGCTCCTTCTGGACACTCGGGGTTGAGGTCTGGTGTTTCAGGGGGCAGCTGTGGTCTTGCTTGGGGGAACCAAGGCAGTTTCCAGGACTGCAGACCAGTGACGTCATCCTTAGCCTCCAGCACACAGCTGCTCTGGCTTGGAGACCCACCTTAGGCCTTGTTAGCTCGGCAGAGGTCCCAGTGTGAGTGGGGTGCAGGCAGGGGTTGCCATGGGAGTCCAGGGCAGTTGGGTGTAGACTGCTCATGTCTCAGCTCTGCCCCCTCCTGGTGGGGCTTGGCCAGTGTACCTGCTCTTTAGTTTGCAACAAGGGTAGCAAACCAGGTTGTGCCCAAGGGCTGGCTTTCTCACCTAGACTGCCAGACAGGGGGCAACCCCCATTGTTTCTGCACCTGACTGCTGGTTCCCCCACCTATGAACCCCGGTAGCTCCCAGTGAACCCCTGCCAGAAAATCAGGAAACTCCTGCTCTGCTGCATGACCGTCCATGCCACGGGTATGTTGGCGCTCTGATGGTCATTCTCAGTTGTCAACCTGGTAACATTTAGTATCACCACGGACATAAATCTCTGGACATATCTATGCATGGGATTTTTCTAGATTCAATTAATTAAAGGGGTCAGACCCATCCTAAATGTAGGCTGTACTGTTGCATGGACTGCGGTCCTAGGTTGCATCTAAAGAAGAAGACAAGCTGAGCACCAGTATTCTCTCTTATTTGTCCTGACTGTGGACGTAATGTGACCAGCTGCTTCCCACTGTCACCACACCTTCCCCACCATGACAGAGTGCAGCCTCTAACTGTTAGCTGAACTGAGGACTCTCTTCCGTACGTTGCTTTGGACACGCTTTTTAAAAAAAAATTTATTTATTCATTTTCAAGCAGAGAGATAGAGAGAGAGAGCGTGAGAGCGAGTACCAGGGCCACCACCTTGTGGGTCTGGCATATGTGGGTACTGGGGAATTGAACCCAGGGCCTTAGGCACTGGAGGCAAGTGCCTTAACTGCTGAGCCATCTCTCCAGCCCTGGACATGCTTTTTGTTGCAGGAACAAGAAAGTAATTAATGCAGTGACAGAGGCTAAAGCTGGTAGTTTGTTCTTTTGTCCTGAGACCATGACTTCTCCCAGCTTTCCTTTCCTCAGGCTGAGAAGGCCAAGTCTCCAGAAAAGTTCTCAAAAGGGCACTTTCTCTAGAATCTGTGGGAGCTCCCACCGATACTGAGAGCTGAGCTGTATGGACCAGTATGCTTTGATCTCAGGGCTGAGAGAGGGCTCAGGCTGCATTCCTGCAGCTGGGTTCTGCCTAGTGGACCAGGGTCTGCTTGCAGGTCCTGTGAAATCTCAGAGTCGCCACCAAGCTGCTTGGAGCCTCCAGGTCTCATCTGAGAAGTGGGACCAGAATTCTCAGAGCCCAGCAGGGGTACGAGGGCTTGTGAAACTGATGTGGTTCAAAGTACTGGGCACATGCCAGGAGTTTAATAAGTGACCTTGGCTCAGCAGTGAGCGGTTGGCTCAGTCAGACAAAATACAGCTCACATCAGAGACCTGCCATGCTTCTCCCAGTCTGGAGGCCTCAGAGGGAGGGCAGAACCCCAAAATGTAGCCCCCAAGGGACTTTGACATTCATGGGAATTCATCAGATACATGATCTGTGCTGTGTGGTAAAGACCAGCAAATGACACTGGGGGGGGGGGAATGGGTCCTTAGCCTTTCTGGGACGTGCATCCCAGTGACACAGAGAGACAAATAATTGCAGAGACAAATAATTTCTGGTGGCCATAGTGGTCAGTGCTGTGAGGGACATGCAGTATGGGCACAGTATTCAACACCTAGAAGACCCTGGTGAATGAATGAGTGAATGGATGAACGAATGAGGGGTATGCTACCTCACCCGTGTTAAGCAGAGCCCTTGGACTAAGGTTCTTTGTTCCAAGGTCCTCTGTACTGGTGGGGAAACTGAGGCCCAGAGTCACCCATCAGAGCTGAGGTGGGGAGAGATGAGGCTCCCCCTTTCTGGTGCTCGCTCAGTGTACTTCCTGCCCATGCCCTGTCCCATTCCTCAGCTAACACATAAAATGTTAATGCTCTCATTTATTCTTTAAAAATTAATCTAAAAATATTTCATGCAGCGCCTCGATCACAGTTGGAAACCATTTAATTAATCCCAAGCGGCAGGACACTAGACAGCTTCTCTAATTGGTTACAATCCTCAGGCCCACGCAGCCCATTTCAAAGCTGCTGTTCCTGAGAGTGGAAGGTGCCGTGGGCCACAGCGCCTCGGAATTTACTTCTGCAAGGCAGGGTTTGCTAGGGGTACCTCCCTTCTGTCAACACGAGCTTGCTCACTCGTGCGTCTGGAAATTCATGAGACACTCTGCCTTCCCAGGCTGCCCTCCACTCACCACAGAGGCTTTCCTGGTAGTTACAGTGTGTGTGGTTCTGACTTGTTGAGTGTGACTCAGCGATGGGCAACTTGGTGTCGCCTAACGTTTGCCGGAGCTCAGATGGAATTGTGAGCCTCATGAGGGTGGAGTGGGAAGGGCCACCCAGCAGTGAGTGATGGACAGCTGCTATCCAGACGAGGAGACATTAGGGTGACTGGCAGGTGCCATCTAGGGGAGGGAGGCATAATTGGCAAGTGGCAGGTGTGGTCCAGGTCCAGGAGAGGGGGCATCATGGTGATTGACAGGAGCTGTCTAGGGGAGGGTAATTGGCAGGGCATTTGCCATATGAGCCAAGGATGCAGGCGGGAAAATGTATTTCCTGATCCAAATGTGCCGGCAGAGAGCTTGTGGCAGTCAGCCAGGGCTGTGCAAGGCAGAAACACATGTACCAGACAATGGGCTCCAGCACACACGTTCTCTCCCAGTTCTGGAGGCCATGGTCTGAGCTGGAGGCCTGGCCAGAGCTGCCGTCCCTGTCTCCCCCCACTTCCAGGGTTGATGGCCATCTTTAGTGCTCCTTGGTTGTGGGCACATCACCGGCCTCTGCCCCATCCTGCTGTGTGTCTTTGTCTTAATGGCTCTTTTTGGTCCCAGCATCTCCATAGTGACCTGTCCCAACCTCCACCTTGTGCTGAGCTACTAGAGTTAGGGCCTCGGCATATGGATTTGAGAATCTAATTCAAACCAGTAAGAGGCAAAGGCAAGAACCAGTTCAGACCTTTCTGCATTTGTCAGTCTGGGATGGGACACCTTGAGACAGGGTTTCTTAAAGGCCAAGGGCCCACAGACCTGCCAGGCTGCCCTGAGCAAGGCTGAGTCTAGGCCAGTGACTGCCATGTGTCTCGGATACTTCTTGTGATGACATACCCCATTAAGGGCCTTGGGGTCCTGTTCACCATGCTGGGCCTGCCAGGCTGTGTGTACAGAACCCAGAGGTGAGTATGCTTGTCCTTAATCCTCTAGATGTGGAGAGGATAACGATGCCTGAGTTAGGAAGAGACAGACCCAGGACTCAAATCCAGACCCACACGACCCCTTGCTCCTCTGACCACACCCAAACTCTGCCTCATGTGATGGATTGTGAAGAGGTCACCAGCATCAGTGTCATTGGAGGAAGCCGGTTCTCAAGACGTGAGACATTTGATGCTAAAACTCCAATGGTCTCAGGCAATGGGGCCAACCAGTTGCCTTTGCTGAAGGAACACCCCGACTCTGTACTTGTGGGGAGGAGGCCAGAGCCCACAGAGCTGGCTGTGGGCTGTGCTGGCTCTGTTTTGGAAAGGAGTCTCCACTGGATATATTAAGCAGGCTTGGTGAATGCCACAGGCACTCTGGGCATCCCCCTGGTGGCTGAGGACAAGTCGGCCAGAAGGAACACTGAGGGTAAGAGGAAGTGTCCATCCATGGAGCCCTGGAGATTGCGCTCTCTGGTCTCATTTGAGACCCACGTGAGTGTATGGGTGGCTTCCACCTCCTGTCTATTCTAGCAGCTTTTAAAAAGTTTGAAGAAAAGCTCAGAGAAATTCAGTGACTTGCCCAAAGTCAGCTAAGCTCTGAGCCCATACCCGAGTGAGCTGGTGTGTGGGGTCCACATGTTGTTGACCCCAGAGAGTTTCTAGGGATCAACACCAATGAGCTCAGGGTTCCTTAGATCCTATGGGTACCTCACTCTGCTGGGCATTGTGGGGCCTGTTGGAACCTCAGACTCTATGCTCTGGAGGCCTAGAGATCCTAGGAGAGGAGACTCAGCAAACAGGGGAGCAGGTGGATGCTGGGGTGCAGACATTCACAGGCCAGTGGTACTGAGAAGCCACTGCACCTGCCGCAGACTCAGTGTTCTCATCTGTAGAATGGGACTATGTGTGGTTGTTCCCGAAAGGTGGTGTGGATCTGCACAATAGTGTCAGCTTTGCAGGCCTTGGGCAGAGGGCTAGTCTGGTTAGTGGGCTGTTGTGAGGAACACTCTGGAGACAGAAGGCAGGACCACATACACTTTGTTCAGATAGCACATCCTGCAAGGACACTTGGAAACTGACCCAGTGGACCTCTGATGTCAGGAGCGTCTCAGAGCCATTATGGGGTGAGTGCAAGGACAGCCTGAGCCTCCAGAAGAGCTGGTGCCACATCTAGCCATTCCTGGGGAAGACCAGGGCATAAAGGTGAGGCTGGGTGAAGCCAGGCCTCATGCCCATTTGACTCCTGTGCCTAGGCCCCACTTTAGACTCCTAAGTGGAGGCCCTGGCGGTGGCCAGTCTGGTGTCACTTGAGTCTCTATTCAGATGAGGGGCCAAACCTGCCACGCATGAAGCTTGGGTACAATTGTCTAGAACCTTCTCCTTTTCCTTCTCCTGGTAGAGCAAAGCAGTGTTTTGAATTGAGCGTGGTTGAATGAGGCACGGCATTTCCATCTGAATGGTCAGAAAAGACCTTCCTGGACAGTGTGCCCACTTCATGTCAAGTCCAGTGTGCTAAGAACAAGGGTTCTCAGCTCTCAGGCCGAGCTGAGGTAGTGAGGTGCCTCAGATCACTGTAGAAAGGGGCCTCTGGGTTTTCAGGCTCTATGAGTTCCAGAGAACTTTCTTAGCATTGGGCTTCTGCATGGCCAAGAGGTCATCTATGGGTTTTCTTCTTCTTTTTTGATTTAGGCTTTTGTGTATGTGTGTGTGAGAGGCTTCACTTGTGGAGATCACAGGACAATCTTGGAATCATCTTCAGGAACTTTTTTCCTCCAATTTTTTGAGACAGGGTCTCAAAAATCAGGTTAGACGGGCTGGCCTGCCTTCCCAGTGCTCAGATACAGGCGCATGCTACCTCATCCAGCTGTTTCGTTTGGTTGGTTTTTCAAGGTAGGGTCTTGCTGTAGCCCAGGCTGGCCTGGAATTAACTATGCAGTCTCAGGGTGGCCTCAAAGTCAGGGAGATCCTCCTACCTCTGCCTCCCAAGTGCTGGGATTAAAGGTGTGTGCCACCATACCCAGCCCCCTCATCTAGCATTTTTACATGGGTACTGGGGCTCATGCACAGCAAGCACTTTACCAGCTGAACTCTCTCCCTTGGGGTCTCCTTTGCCCAAAGCCTGGGGTTTGAGGTGGCCCAGCTTCCAGGGGCTGCTTCCTGGTCCTTGGTGAGGCTGAGGCTGGAGGCCCATGCAGGTTGCTGGTGCTGCTGTGGTTAGTGCTGGAGTCACTGGGAATGGGGCCGTAACCTGGTTTTCCACCTGACCTGCACAGCTGGCCCTGGGGTCTGGGTGAGTCCAGTAGGAACAATCTTTTATTCCTTGCTAGAAAGGCCTCAGGGGCTCATATGTGCCCTGTGATCTTTGAAGATAGGGTCTGAAAGGGAAGTGGAGACACCACTGTCAGGGACCCATAGGCCCAGCCTGCTCTGTGCTCCTCAACTTAGCCCAAGAAGGCCACATAAGACCCCGACCTTCCCTGCCTGTGAGATTTCTGCAGCCGGGATAATGAAGTGTCCCCCATAAAGTTTCACATATGATAAACCCCTTCACGAATACCCGGGTGGCTAATTGGCTGCTGATGTGGACGGTGATTACGAAGGCCGTTAACCCTTCCAGCTGTGGCAGGCAGATGTGCTCATTGTATGACACCCGTTGTAGGTCACAGTTGTCAAGATGGAAGGGGGAGTCCTTGAAGGTCCCTGGTGCTGGCCTGGGTCTCTGCCCCCACACAGATTCAAGTCGTGTCCCATAATGCTTTGGACAGGCCTGTGAAGGGCGGCAGGAAAAGGAACAGTACAATGGAGGTGTCAGCTATGTGTCCAGTCCCTTTGCAAACTGGCTTCTCTGCTGCTCTTAGACTGTGGTGGGCAGGCTTCTGGAAACTTCTGCAGACTCACAGAAGCCATGCACTCCAGTGTTAGCCTGTGGTACTAAGGGAGGCACCTGGACCTTTGGGACTGGCTCTCTGAGGATTCAGTTCTAGTTGGAAAGCCACACTCCTGGCACAAGGCAGAGCAAGTGACAGACAGGCCGGAGTCTCGGCTTCTTTGGACGTGAGGTGAGTGACAGGTCCTCAGTGCAGGTTCTCAGGCCTCCATGTGGTTCTCCTGTTCTGACTGCGCAGGACAGTGACTCGGAGCTGAGGTTCTGTGTGGGGGACAGACGCTTGGCTTCAGAGCCCAGTGTGGCTGTGGTCACTTTGGGCATATAGTTCTTTAACCTGCCTTCCTTGTTTTCCCCTCTGGAAAAAAGGCCTTGATGGTCAGGAGGTCTGTGCTGGAGGGGAGGTGGCGGCACCTCACTGGATCATTTGATGGGCTGTCCTGTCACACGACACACAGGGAATACCGTCCAATTCCCCCCCCCCCCCCTTTATGAGGCCCTTGACTATTAGGGAAGGTGGGCAGGTCTTGTTAGGGTTCAGAGATTTTTGGGTCCAGTAACTTGACCAAGACTCCTCAGCTGGGAAGCGGCCCTTTGCATGTAACAGACATCCATCCATGTTCCTTGGTGACCTATCTTGGGAAGGTAGCTGGGAGGGGCATTGATCCTCTGGGGCCTGGTGCAGATGCTGTAAAAAGTACTCAGAGAAGTCTCTTCCCAGGCCCACCGCATATGGACATGGAAAGGTTGGGTGGATGCAGTTTAGCTTGGGTCCTGAGACCCATTGCCTTGCTCATGTGGATGAAGGCAGGGCTGTGTTGTGTGTCCCCTGTCATTCTGATTGAATTAATAATCAGACCTCTGCTCCCTCTGCCCCCAGAACAGGCCTGGGACTCAGGATTCCCAGTTTACGGAGCCCCAAACTGCTGGGTCTTCTTTTAGATGTCAGTCATCCAGATGTGTAAGGCCACAGATTTCCACAGGAGACCAACCCAGGTATCCCATGGAAACTTCTAGAAATGAAGAGACACCAGCCAAGCTGCCAGTACTCCTGGGTTTTTACTGCTGCTAACCTTCGGGAGAGGAGGGCTGTACAGAGCAGCAGTGGCCCTGTACCCTAGTCACTTGGTCCTGCAAAACAGACCACCATGATGGCCCCTAACAGAGGGCTGCAAGGAGGGCAGGGCAGGTGCTCATTTCTCATTCCAGGAGGGTACATGGGCAGAGAAGAAAAGATCATGTGAGGGGCCGACTCTGACCCACTGAGGCCCATTCCAAACTGGGGTAGGAGGTCAGAAAGATGTGCCAGGCTGGAGGGAGCCGGTTCATTCTCAGAAACGAGGCCTGGATGGCACAGCTAATAGATGTTCCCTGACCTCCCCTACCCCCACCCTGACACATTGCTTATCCTCATAGCCATGCACAGCCCACCCAGGATTGTCCGGGGAGGCAGTGGGTGCGGAGAGGTATTTGGAAGCCTGTGCCCTCCAGTGCTGGGGGCCCACTCAGAATCCCAATTCATTGACACCCTGGCATGGTGGTCCTGAACCTCATTCATTGTGCTTTTCCCAAACCAGGCTTAGCTCCTCAGTGAAGCTGGGGGTGAACACAGCATCTTCTTTTTCTTCTTGCTAGTGGGGACTGGGGTACTTGCATGCTTTGGGGCGGGGGTTTCCCTTCCAGGAATGTGGGTGGATCCAAAGGGGATGGACAGAATTTATGCTGTGATAAAAATACATGCATACCATCATGCTGGGGGATCGTGTTCAAAGCGGACCCCTGGAGTTGAGCGAGCTTGCTTCTGAGAGCTGACAGCGTGGTATTTATTTCTTCTCGGCCTCTGACATGAAGCCCTAACACTTCACAATGTTGTGGCATGGCAAGATTGAGTTGCGCTGTGCTCACAGACCCATATTAACCGTAGAAAACATGGATCAGACGTGATTTCAGGGCTGCAGGAGAGCTCCAGCCTGTCTCTTTATGCAGAATTATGCATTCCACTAGGAGAGCCTGCAGGGAGCTTTGCCTGCAGCTGCATCAGCTGGCAGTGGGGTGACAGAGTTCAGTGAGGGGGACACTAGGGTCTCCTGATCTGACCACCATCCTGTGCTCCACAGGATGACTGATCTAGCCAACTCAGAGTTCCAGCAATGTTGCTGGCTGGTCCCACATGCTTACCTGTGTTGGGGTGCACTCACCTGTCTGTAGGGTCTAGAGCTGAGCACAGGGTGTCCTGCTAGAGTCTCTTAACTTATCCCATAGTTTACTATAGCTCCAATGATTATCTGGTCACTGTTCCCCTACGGGAGCAGGGTTATAGGTGTGCGTGGTCACACCCAGCTGATCCTGGGGATCAGCTTCAAGAAGTCTCTCAGGCCTCCTCAGGTTCTCAGGCCTGCACAGGAAGTATTCTTTCATCACTGAATCCCTTCAGTCCTATAGTTATTTTAAAGCTTAGTGCAATGGCTTTAACCCGGACTCGAGGTGCCACACAAGTGCTCTTGAACATGATTGGGTGAGGGCACAACCTTTTTCCCAGGGAAGCCATCAGGACAGCTCCCCAGGTTTCCTGGCTGGGTCACCTGTCTGAGGTGGGGCACCTGTGCCAGTTCTGCTTTCTCTTTGAATTTGGCACGAGTGACATTGACAATCCCTTTAATCACAAGTGGTCCTGGTCACTCTAGATCTCTGTTTATGATGCACTGTCCGTGTTCCACTCCTTATACCAGATGTTGAGAATCAAACAGGAAACGAGAATCAAAAGCACCTACTATGTGCCTGGGTTTCTTCCAGGCCTTCTCTAAATCTATTTCAGTTTCATCTCATGTAGTCTGGTGAGCTATGGACTCCCAAGACTCTATGCAGATGAAGAGCTTCAGGCCCAGAGACAGTCAGTAGTCCGTCCAAGACCACACAGCATTGAAGTCAAGCAGAGCTGAAAAATTCATCTTTGTGTTCCAGATCCTTCGTTTAACTCTTTTCTTCTCCCCTGAGAGGTGAGGATGCCACTCCGAATGTGTGGGTATCTGTGGACACTGCCTTCCAAGATCAGAGCTCCGTGCGTTTAGAGCTCAGTGTTTAAGAAGGAAACAAGAATTCTGTAGTAACTACATTTTAAGGCAAATTAACCTCGATAAGATCTTTAGTGTCGTATATTAGACTATTTCCTCTTAGTAATGCATTAAAACTGTCAAACCCGATATGATGGCACAATTAATTCAGTTCATTATGACAGTGTCTGCACTAATAGACTTGCCATTAACACCCACAAACCACACTGTTCAAAAGGACAAGTTTCTGTGAACCACGCGGAGTGAACAGGCAGCGGCAGCGTTGATGAAGTGAAGTGTGGGGATGATTTCTGCAATTGCCTAATGATTTCCATAGATTAGCAGTGAAGAGGGAGTTAATTAAGAATGTCCCTCGGTCCAGCCTGAGCAGGAGAGCTGATGGGAGAAACCACGGTGGGTCACGGGTCTGAATTCCTGGGGAAGCCACCCACCTGATGGCTTTCTCACAATAACTATGGAATTGGAGTTTGGGCAGAAAGCGTACCATGCAACCGTGGACTTGAAGCATTGTGAATGCCTGGTTTTTGCTCTCTCACAATGTGCTTGGCATGTTTTATAAGTGACTTTCTCCGTGGGTTCATTTATTCTACCTTCCCATAGCATGGACTCTGCCTGACCCCACGGCACAGAAGAGGAAACTGAGGTCAGAGTGGAGAAGTTCATTGACTGACAACCACATGGCTAGTTGGGAAGGGACTCCAGCCTCTCAGGTCTTTAATGTCTATGGTGTGTGTGTGTGTGGTGTATGCATGTGTATTCCGCCCATACAGTGTCCCACGTGCTTACCTGTGTTGGGGTGCACTCACCTGTCTGTAGGGTCTAGAGCTGAGCACAGGGTGTCCTGCTAGAGTCTCTTAACTTATCCCATAGTTTACTATAGCTCCAATGATTGTCTGGTCACTGTTCCCCTATGGGAGCAGGGTTATAGGTGTGCGTGGTCACACCCAGTTGTTTGTGTAGGTCCTGGGGATTAGCTTCAAGAAGTCTCTCAGGCCTCCTCAGGTTCTCAGGCTTCCACAGGAAGTACTCTTTCATCTCCGAATCCCTTCAGCCCTTTAGTTATTTTAAAGCTTAATGCAATGGCTTTAACACACACGTCTGTTAAACATGTAACACACTATGGTTTTCTGCCATTGTGCTGTGGGGAAGGGGGCTATCCTGGTGGGACAGCCTCACCTGGACAGAAACATGTTTGGGATGTGACCCCTTGTGCTCTGTCGTTGCTGGGATTGTGGGTCAGTGTTGCTGTTTCGATACCGATGTAGAAAGAGGGTGGCCATGCATGGAACACCGGGTGTATGCCTTTGGGCTGGGGCACTGGATGCCATGCTTTGGAGATCTGGCCCTTCATGTTGAGTGTTATGCCTGAATGCCAGCAGACGGGCCACTCTTAGGACAGCGTGGTAGGACTGTACCTGTGGTTCTTGGTGCCCAGCATAGTGCCGGGCACAGAAGGCCGGGACACAGAGAGGCATCAGGTGTTGACCATCGGTAGCGACAGGGCTGGTGAGGAGGATGGAGCAGGGGACTGTTAGCAAGCCCCCTGGCAGCACTTCTCTTCCTCTTTCCTAATAAAATACCACCACACAGAATTGCCTTTTGAAATTGTCTATGAATAATTTCTGACTATTAATTGCTGCTCTAATGGCTGGGCTCTTGGAGCACACCCAAGGGGTGGCTGCCTCATCCAGGTTCACCCTGCGCACTCATTCTATGCTCGGCCGGGAGCTCGTACCCTGCATACATCTTTCCTTGCTGCACTCTCTGACAGCGTGGCTGGGGTGGTGCTGGAATACCCTCCTGGGACCTGTGTACATGTATGCACATGTGTGTGTTCAAGGCAGGTGTTTACAAACCGCAGTCTGGATGGTGATCACATGTGCCCATGGTTGTATGCACCCCTGCCTTACTCAGGCTGAGCCACACGTAGACCCCTTCCTTGTAGCCAGCACATGCTCTTACCCATCACCCTTAGCCTCCTGTGGCCCCTGGCTCTTGGCTGGAGAGGCCCTCCAGCCCTCTGCTCAGAATGGAACAGTACTCAGTACTCAGTACTCAGGACCCAGATGGTATTGGGGATGACCATCATCGGCACCTGGCTGTGTCCTCCGTGGCTGACAACACCCTCTCTTGGCTAGCCTTCTACCGGTTCCCCAGCTCTGTTCTTTCTGCCTTATCTCTCCTCTGTCCACTGTCTACAATCCCTCATCGCCATCCACTGTCCCTCTCTACACTCTAGGTGGGCTGAGTTGCATCCAGGATCAGTCAGTCTCTCTAAATATGCAGGGCTATGTGCAGCTCTTTCTCCCTCAGCAGGCATCAAGCAACTTCAGAGCTCAGTCAGGTCCTTATTCTCTCACTCCCAGAGCACCTCACTGCGGTGCTGGTCTGCAGTAGTTTCTCAGTGCACCCTAATTCGGGCCAATGGATGAAGCTGCAGGCGTAACCTCAAAGATGCTTCCACGGCTACAGCCTGGTTTATTCCACAGGCCCAAAGTAGGGCAGGATGCCCTCAGTCTCCTGAGTCCTGTTCCTAGGCCATCCCCTGCTCCTGAGCTGGGGCTGGGTGTGAGTTGCAGGGCTCATCCTGAATGTAGTCTCTGGAGAGCAGGTCAGGGGTGGGTCCAGGCTCAGTGTGGTGTCCATCAGTGAAGTGGGAGCAGATGAATGTGTCTAGTGTCACATCCTCGATGACATCCCAGAGACTTGGCTACCTCAGTGTGGATGGTGGGAAGGACTGTTTTAGGGAGCCAAGAGGCAGGGAGGTCAGGGTGAACATCTTCAGGTCAGGACCCTTGCATGTTTCATTTCACAAGTCAGAACCCTTGTCATCCCAGAGACCAGGTGCTGAGAGCCTGTGGCTCCCTGGAGCCTCCCAGAAGCCTGGGCTATGTCAGGGATGGACTTACTCTGTGGACCTCCTTACCTGATTGGGCAATAACTCAGAGAGATACAGCCTCTGGCTCAGTTCATTGGCTGTGAGACTAGTCCCCTTGGTTCCAGAGCCCGTCACCCCATGCTGAGCCAGAGGAAAGGTGTCTGATAGTGAGGAGCCTGGGGATGGAAGGGGCAGTGGTGACCACCAGAGATGGGAGTCAAGAACAAGGGACTATGGAATGCAGCCTCCAGCGTGCTGGCCTGGCAGCTGAAATGGCTTTGTGGGTTTTAAATATTTGTCTGAGGAAATCACACGGCTTTCCCTAGGAGCGACTTGCCAGAGCAGGCTCTGTGCTGGTGAATTACTCACCATCTAACATCCTGTTAAAAGAACGGCATGACTGGCATGAAACTGCCCAGAACACCCTGCCATGTCCCATCTGCCTGTCACTCTCCAGCCAGGTGGTTCCTGTCTACCCAGAGTCCTCTGCGGCTTCATTTGGCAATGCTTGGAGACAAAGAGGAGGCTCAGGGCAGGAGCCCTTGGTATGGGCATGGAAGTGCATGGGCACTACTTCTGAGTTCACTCAGCTCCCCACCCCCTGAAAGAGAGATCTCTGCTTCCTGCTGGAAGTCTCGCCCTGTACCACCTGACCAGATCTGTCTACTCCCCAAATCTGTGGCTTTCAGGGTCCCTGGTCTCATTCTCCTAAAGGAACCTGCTCTGAACACCAGCTTTGTGCCACAAACTATGCTCCAGAGCTAAGTTAGTGTGGGACCTCTTTCCCGTTACCCTCCTCCCCCACCAGACTTGCAGGTTCTGGGGGCCTGTCTCTGCCTAAAGACACTCAAGGCCAGCACAGAGCCTTCGGAACAAACAACTCTGAAATCCACTGTGCACAGTCAGAAGAGGATGGCTTCTGTCACCAGGAAGTCTCCAAATTCCAGGCTTAACACTGAATACTGTTTCTTCATTCATGTAGTCAACCAAGCAAGGTCTGGTGGGTGGGGCTCTTTGTAGTGGTGACTTGAGGTGCCATGTGGTGCTGGTGTCCCCAGGGCCTCTAAATCCTTCATCTCCCACATGTAAGTGGGCAGAGATTTGTAGCCAGGGGGTAAGAGATGTAGTGAGGGGCGGCTGTCAGCACTGGGGGGTCCAAGAGAGTCAGAGCCCCATGGTTGAGTGGTGGATGGCAAACTAGATTCCAGGGGAGGCTGGGAAATATGGTCTCTATGAGCTGGGGAGGATCTTCGTTAATTTACGTCCAGCCCCACTCCTGGCTGTCCTGCCTCACTTTCTCCCGCTGTCCCCTTGAGCCACTTTGGCCTTCTTTCTGTCCCTTGAGCTTTCCTAGCCTGGTACTGTCTCCACTGGCCTACTCCTCTGCCTGGAACACTGTTCCCTGTTCTCACAGGGCTGGCTTCTTCCTGCAGGCCCTATGTCCTCTTCAGAGAGGGCCTTCCTCATGGAACGTCCTCAAGAAGACCTGCCCCAGCGCTTGGGGGCTGTGGTGGTTTGAATATGGAAGTGTGTCCCTCGTAGCCTCAGGTAGTTTTGATTAAGGCTAAGCTCCCTGCTTAAGTCTCCAGAAGCCTGCTGGAGGAGGTGATCCTGGGGTTCAGCCCTAAGGTGTGTTTGGGCCTAGATCTTGATTCTAGCCCTAAGGTGGGGAGAGAGCAGTTGGAGCTCTGGCGGTTCTTACTTGCTGGTGCTGGTGTGCTGGCTGCAGTGGGCATTTGTCTGCTTGGATGTATGGAAGTGAGAAGTTTCTCCACCATTGTTGGAGCTTCCCCTGGGTTTGTAAACTGAAATAAACCCCTTCCTCCCATCAACTGTGTCTGGTTGTGTAGCGGGGTGAGCTGAGGATTAGAATTTAGATAATGCCAGCAAAAATTCCAATGCACCCCAAAATTTAAAGAGCACCCGAATTCTTATCTACAAAGTTAAAGAATTAAAATCATAGACAACCAGATAGTAAGGTAGAGTGGGAGACTTTATTATTTAAGGGAACATGGGGAGTTACAGAGTTCTCCAGCCACCAGTGTGGGGAGAACACATGGAGAGTTTTAACAGAATTTATGCTGTTCAGCTAAACAAGCAGAAAGGGGAAAGATTATGAGAAGGAAAGATTCAGGTGGAAGAGAAATCCAGCTCCTCACCACAGGCTGGGGTGAGGGCTGGGGTGACCTTAATGGTCCCTGGAGAGTCAGAGGTCCTTCTTCTAGAACTCCATGTGGAAGAGGAGACAGGATTATCTGCTCAGTGAGTATTTCCTGCCCCAGGTGGGCAGGGAGACAGGTGGTGGGTTCACACCTGACCAGTTTTATTAGCACCTAGGTTTGAGCTCTAGCTGGACACCTCCCACTCAAGGAGAGGGGGTAGGTCTATGGCTTGCCTGAAACTGTCACATTGGGATGTTTGTCCCAGCCAGCAGTGAGCAGCTGATAACAGGGACACTCACCCAGGCCCCTCAACCACCACTGGGCGTGTTCCCCCACTACTCAGCATTCTTTGCTGTAGTGTGTGTTGCTGGTTTATTCACTTCACTTTTCATCTTGGCTCCTGTGTGGATCTGCTTGGGCCACCATAGCACCATCCCATAGACTGGGTTAATTAAGACAGTTGTGGAGGAAGGTAGTCCAATGTTAAGGTTGTGGCTGACTTTCTGGGCTTTGGTGAAGGTTCTTTCTGGCTTACTTGTCTTCATGGTGTGGACAAGGAGAGATCAGAAGCTTGCCTCTTCTTCCTATAAGGGCACTGATCTTGTCACGGAGCTCCACCCCTCTAAATTATTTTCCAAAGGCCCCACCCCCTGACACCACTGCATTGAGAATCAGGACTTTAGCATTTGAATGGGAAGAGCAGCCTTTGAAGCACAGCACCCTGTCTTCATGGGGTCACAAAACAGGGAGCCCACATGTCCCAGCCAAACCTATGTCTTCAGGGACTAATAAGCCTCTGGTGCATTGGGACTATTTGCCAAACAAATGAATGAGTTGATGAATGAATTATTCGGGATCTCTGCAGAGGCCCTCTTGGGTCTAGACTCATTCTGTAATACCTGCCAGCTACCTGCTCTGCCCAACATGTACCAAGTGCCTCTCCAGACAGTTAAACCCACTGATCTCTGATTTTCCCAGCAGGCTAAGCTCTGATCTTAGGGATGTAGGGTGTCAGGAAGGGAGGCAGCTTCAGAGAGGGTCACAGGGCCGAGTGCCTCCTTCCCTTGGGTATGCTTCCCCCATTCCCCCAGCTCTGTCTTGAGCTTGCCCCCTGGACCTGGGAAGGGCCATCTTCATCTTCTGCTGGTGTCCTTCAAAACACAAATCAGTGTAAGCTCTAACCAGACTGGCAGGTCAGTAGCCCAGATAGGAAGATAGCTCTTGCTCTCTTTTTTTTTTTTTTATAATAAAGGGACAGCAGAGGGGCCATGTTCCTGAGTTCTCTGAGTTTGCCGAAGCATTCCAGCTGATGGAGCATCCATGTGTGGACCTGGGATGGTCAGTGAGCGGCACGGAGTTGAGGTCCCCACGAGGGGACAGGCTCATGTCTAGCTCTGAGGAGGCACCAACCTCACCTTCCTTGTTTCTAATTCCATGGAGTGACTTCAGCCTTCCAAGGTGGTTTCACCTGCCTGAGGCCGTTGTCTGAAAGATTCCAAGAGATTATCTGAGCTCTGCTGCAGAAAGGAGAACTGGAATCCACTGGAGTCTTTGCCTTGGTATAAAGCTGGGGGTTTCCCTTTCAGTGTGACATCTGTCTCCCATATGTGCTCCAGGACTGGTCTGAGAATGGAGAGAGTCTTGTGTAAGTGCCAGATGGCCCTCAGGCTTTCTTCCTCTGTCCTCCCCTGGGTGGCTCTTCTGTGAGCAGCAAGGGGTGGGGGGACTCAGCACCTCAAAACAGGTTCATGTGAAAATCTGAGAGGAATGCAGTCATTCTGGTTTGGGCCTTCAAGGCCTACAGAGCATCTGCTGTGCTCATGCCTCACCCCTTGCTGACAGCATTGTGTGCCCAGACCCACGGAGGGGTGCAGCCGGATAGGGTTTCCAAGATCAGCCAGAGAGAATAAACATGTGTGTGGAATGTGTACTCCTAAGGAGACTCACAGAGGGCACCTTTTCAGACCTGTGGGGAGCACCTAGCCGAAGCATGAGGGGGGCCTTGAGAGGAGAGGGCCATGGATGGACATTTGGGGCACCCCTGCTGCATATCAGGCACCTTGTTGACATCACCCCTAACCCTAAGGATGGCCTCCAAGATTACTATGAATATTCCCATTACCCCATGTTACAGGTGAGGAAAACAGGCTCCAGGAAGTGAATGTGAGGTTCCGAAATCACACTGCAGAGAGGCCAGTATTTACTGACTGTGGTTGGTACTGACTTCCTCGAAGCGGAGGTCGAGGCACAAAGCAGTGACTGGCTTGGTCTGTGCACGCCTAAGCTCTGAAGCTGTTAGCTCCTCTTCAGTTAAAAGTTGCATTTCTGTCATTAAACTGGGGAGCCCCATGTGCCGTCCCCCATGGGTATGTGTCCTGGCAAGTCGCAGAGCAACTCTTGGCTTGCTTCGGCATCTGTGAGGTGGGATGTTCTTGAGGACAGTGAAGTTCTTTGTTCTATAGGGAATTTGGGGGATGTGTGGGGATTCCTCCTTGGCTGTTTTCCATCAATATCCCATGGGTGATGGAGAAGGTACTGGCTTGGGTTCAAGTTATGAGTCAGAGCAAGGCCTTGGTAATACTGTTTAGCAGGACATTACGGGCTGTGTTGGGAACAGCTGTTTCTCCTTTCTTCTCTCTGGTTCCTATATAATGAGTGCCGGGGGTAGATTTGCTGACAAGCTCTTAACTGTTACCTCTTCCTCACGAATCACCCCTTTGTGTTAGTCAGCTTTCCCGCTCTGTAACGAAACATGAGGTGGTCAGCTCATATAGGAGACATGCCCATCTTGGCTCATGGTGTTTGAGGCTCCAGTCCATGGTTGGGCCTATGGCTTGGGGACTGTGACAAGGCAATATGTCATCACAGGATCATGTGGCTGAGTCAAACTGCTCGCCTCCTGGCCAGGGAGAGGCCAAATTTCTATTATCCCCTTCAAGGCTGTGGTAGTTTGAATGTATACCGCCATAGACTCAGGTAATTTGGATCTCCAGCTGCCTGGCTGGAGGAGGTGTCATTGGGGGCTCGATCCTGGGGTCCAGTCCTAAGGTGTGTTTGGCGGTGGATCTGTCCAGTCCAAAGATATGCGGAGCAGTCTGAGCTGTGGTGGGGTCCCCGCTGCTTGCTACCTATTGTGCTGGTTGCTGTTGTTTTTTTACAGGCTGTTTGGTTGTTTCTGTCTGCTTGGATGTATGGTTCTGCCATTAATGGAACTTCCCACCAAATCTGTAAGCTTGAAATAAACCTCTTTCCCCATAAACTGTGTCTGGTTTGAATATTCATCCTAGCAACTTGAAGTTGACTATAACAGAGCCTCCAAAAAGGAGCCTGAAAGGCCTCTCACCAAGCCCAACCTCTTAAAGGTCCACATTCCTTGGTGCCACCCTGGGGACTGAGCCTCAATACATGGGCTTGGGGGACATTCCAGATCTAGTCATTGCGGGAAATTTTAAAAATGTACATACATAGTAGATGCTCTCCTGGTCCTGGTGCCATCGTCACAACCCGACCAGGGAAGTTTTTTTTCCTTGCCAGCAGGAGGTCTTCAGGCTCAGAGCAGCAGCCAGCTTCCCAGGCTAGACTCCATGATGTTGGTGTTCATATGGGGGAGGGAGGTTGGTGTCACTGACCCGGGACATAGACATTGAGTTCTGAGACCGCTATACCCTTACTGGAAGAGGCCCTAGTCTGGGAATTACCATCTCTCCCAGCCACTCACACCAGAGTTTCCTTCAAGAAGTCATCAGAGGACAGACATGGCACACCAGGCAACACTGTGTGTTTGTCACACATGGGCTTCAGACATCTTAAGAGGAGCTGCTATCTTAACCTGAAGGGGTGTCTGTGACAGAGGCAATTGTTGACCTCTCTCCCTAGCATAAGCACGAGGCCTGTGTGCCCTGTGGGTTGTGTCCTGAGCTCTTCCTCTAGGACTATTCAGACTGGATGAGGGCCACCTTAATGACCTCTACAAAGTCATGTCCCCAAACAGACACATCTGAGATCTGGAGGTGGACCTGCCTGTGGATTTGGGGGAGACAGCTCAAACCATGGCATAAAAAGTGGAAGCTCCTACCTCTGAGTCTGGGCTGCCTCTTGGCAATGTGGAAGGGGCCACCATGCAGGGCATCATCTCATATAAACCCTGCCCACTTCTCCATGGGCCTTCCTGTCTCTAAAGAAGTGTGCTTGACAGCCTTAGGGCACTGGTTAAAGACACAGATTCTTGGGTCCAGTAGATCTGGATTCAAATCCTGGGTGTCCCATGACCTGGAGATATCTAGTAAGTTCCAGAACTTTCCAGAACTGGCAGGCTGTGTTTCTGAATTAGCCAAGCAACTGCCACCTTGCCTGAACCAATGCCGGCTGAGCTAGACCTGTGTGTGGTACATAGGTAGTGCCCAGATGCCATTATTATTAACACTTGAGAGCATGTCCGGGCCCTGGGTGGGCGAAGGTCAGGGGTTGCAGCTGAGTGTCCAGGTACCCCCTTTCAGATACACACATTGATATCTTTCCTCAATATGTATCTGACAGTTGAGGGCACCCGCAAATACCAGGCCCGCCACACTGGTAATTTATTTTTAGGACAAGCTACTCAGGATGTGGGCTGGGGCAGCTCAGTTGTTTAATTGCCTTTGTGGAAACAGAGGCCTTCTGGGATCTAAAAATACCCGGTCTGCTTCCCTGTCAGCAGCGTCCGTTCACTGGAAGGCCCCATGGAGTTTCTGAAGTTTGTGTGCCAAGAGATTCCTGTACTCCTTCAGTTGGCAGAGAACATGCTCCGACCTTGACCCTGCTGCAGGAGCCTCCCGTTGTAAGAATGGATCAAGTCTCCTGCTCAATATATCCCATTCGATGGCATTTCGTTTCATTAGGGAGCCGGGATGAAAATCAGGTCAACAGGACCGAAAATAAAGAGCTCTTTAACCTGAAGAACCCAGGTGGTCACCAAGAGGCAGCCTCGGTTGAGAGGCCACTGTTCTGATGTCAGGATGGTGTCCCCGGGGGCTCCCATGGCACAAGGTGACCATGGGAAGGCGAGGAAGGCCCCTTTGGGACAGAGGAGCGTCTGTCCTCAACAACACTAATGACAACCCTGCGGTCGCAGGAGCCCGATGCAACTGCCAGGATCCAGTGACAGTCGCATGCACGGTTTAAGGAATCCTTGCTGTATTTTATTATTTCAACGATGCTCATGAGGTGCATAATTACCCTTTTAATATTCCTACCATGGGCCATCTATTAAACACCACTAATTTCCCTGCTGCGAGCCTGGCAGAGAGCGGAGCAGCTCGACACAGTAGTGACTTCCACCTGACAGGCAAGGCTCAGAGAGGCGAGGCGACACGCCCCAGTCTCCCCGTGACAGAGACAGGAGCCCAGTGTTACCTGACATCCCTCCTCATCCTGATCCTGCCTCCAGTGGCAGGAGCTGGCCCACTGCAAGGCCTCCTTTGGGTTCCAGCTATGAAAACAGGCACGATGAGCACCTGAGGTTGTAAGGTTGGCATCTGGCTTGACTTTGAAAGTCACGGACAAGAAGTCCCCCTAGAGTTATTGCTCGTCTAGGCTGTCTTCCTGCCTTTGTCCTCAAAAGCAGCGCCTGGGTTTACAGACTTGTGAAAACTCATGTCACACATGGCGTGGGAGATAAATGGATGGCAGAGACATGCACACAAACCTGTCTCTAAGTGGCATGACAAGGCCACTCGGGGTCTGTGGACCTCTGATTCTACGGATGCCGGTGACTACTGAGTCATTGATCTCCTGGCTTGCTCTTGTGTGAGGAGGGGAGGGGGCTGAGCTGGTGTGGGAAGAAATGCTCTCAGGGAACCCGTATCAATGTCTCGTGATGGTTGCTCTCTCTCTTTTTTAAAGTTTTATTTATTTATTTATTTGCAAGGAGATAGAGGGAGTGAGAAATAATGGGCGTACCAGGGCCAATGAACTCCACATGTGCCTTACGTAGACACTGGGGAATCAAACCCGGGTCGTTAGGCTTTGCAGGCAAGTGCCTTAACTACCATTTCTTTTGTTTCGATCAATGGGTTTTGCTGCAGACTGATGTGTTCTGTCTGGATTCTGATGTTTCCTTTTTTGTTCCCTGATCACCTCCCGGTCTCTGGCAGCCTTCTACTCTCCCTGGGAGCCTAAAGTCAGTCAGTCCTGCAGGAGTCTGATCTGTGACTAAGGCTTGAGGTCAGTTTCACTGTCTGTGAAGTGGGTCCAGTGGTGCAGCTGGTTCGGCTGCTCGGGAGTTTGTGGCCATGTATCTGCAGAAGTAGGAGCCCAGCAGATAGACAGTTAATGTCAGGTGGCCCCACTGCTGGCTTGGGTTCGTTGTGACTCTCGGCGTCATCTCAGCCTAGGGTGGGGGAGTCATGAGCTCACCAGTTATGCATCCTGCTTCTTTCTCTACTTCCAGCCTGGAGACCTGATGCAGCCTGAGTGTGGGGAAGGTGCTGGTTCTCTGCTCCTCCTGACCTCTTCCAAACTCTTCTCTGCACATCTTGAACTCTGCTTTGGAGAAGAGAGCCCAGATCCCAGGCCCTGCTGCTTCTGCCCGTCCCTTTCCCATGATCCCTTGTGTCTGGCCTCCGGGTCCTTTTGCCATCCACGCTACCAAGCAGTAGCACCAGCAGAGAACCTCTCCCATCTCTCTCCTGGGCATTCTTCTCCAACTCTTCTCAGGCCCCTCCTCTCCCTTCTCCCCCTCCCCACATAGTTCCCATCAGCAGCTTCATAATTTAGTGAACAAAATACTTAATTTGGAGGTAACTTCATCAGGCTTCCTTGGACCGCATGGATGCCAAGTGGCTTTAAAAGCGATGATCGATTGTGAGTTTCCTCCTGGAAATATTGTCGACATGATGACTTTGAAAATGAGTCCGTGTCTCCATGACTGCTGCCCCCATTAATGTCACCCCTTGCCAAGAAGGAGAAAGGCAAGGTGGTGAAGGCTGATTTGGTGGTGATGTGAACGCCTACAGCTGTTACCCAAATTAGCAGCGCCTCTTCCGGAGCACGTGTGGCAGCCTGCCTGGGCTGAACAGGGAGGCGGAGGGTCACATGCCTTCTGCCCGGCTGCCCGATTCAGGCTGGACAATGGAGTGGGTCCCACCTCTGTTATTATCATCCTGGGGGTCAGCAATTATGAATAAAATTCATTTATCAAAGGGAAACCTTCGCCAGGCTCCCACACAACAGGAGACAGGCTCCCACGGAGCTGGCATCTGTGAAGGTGTCATCAGACTGACCTGCCCGCAGAGGACAGGGGACAGGAGAGCAGCAGTGAGCTGCACAGACCTGGTGCTGAGCCAAAGCAGGTTCCAGGCTTGGAGGAGCACAGAGACAGGCGCCCAGGGAGCCAGGCCTGGGTCCTTGGCTGGACACGGCCCTCTCATGTCTCCTCTTGGTGCTGAGGTGGTTTTAGGACACCTGTGACCCATTCCCACCTGCCTAACAGTAAGGTGGGCTCAAACGGGCAGCCACATGCCTGGATTTGCCCTCCCCTCCGGCCAGCTTTGTGATCTTGAGTGAGATGGGTAATTTCCATTGTCAGCTTACTTGATTTAAGAAACTCCTCGGGCATTAATGAGGTGCAGTCACATCGTTGGGTGCACATATGAGGCATTCCAGAGAGGATTAACGGGGAGGAGGCCACCTACTCTGAGTGAGGATGGCCCTATCTGTCTCACAGGCTGGAGGCCAGGATGGAAAGGGAAATCACAGGAAGCCAGCTGAGCTCTGGTCCCCCCTACCCTCTGCTCTCTGATCTGCCTGGATGTGAGCAAGCATCCGTGTTCTCTCCAGGACCACGATGGAGTGTATTCCCCGAACCATGGTCAAAAAGAAACCTCTCCTCCCTTCTAATCAGGCATTTGGCCACAATGACAAGGAAATTAATACATTGAGCAACTGAGATGAAGGGTGGAGGAGTAGAGGGAGCCATGTGTGTAAAGGTAGGGTCACGGGAAGTTAAGCTCATGTCTCTGATATCCACATGGAGCCGTGGCCAATGCCCATCTTAGCCTGGCACAGCCAAAGACTGGCATTGTAGCAGGTGAGCTGTGAGGGTTGCCAAGGAGTGATATTCCTTTGGGCTGGAGCCCTCGCACACTGAGCCTCACTTCATCCCCACACCTCTTCCAAGCAGTTATGTTACCGATCTAGTAGATCTGACCCTCTGACCCCCAGGTCTGGGACAGCCACCGCCAGCTTTGTCTGCCACTTTTGCTGTTTCATGACAAAGCCATTGGTTGACACTCACTGAGCAGGTACTGCCACTAGCCAGCTCCTGGGCTTCGGGGACAAGCGTGCCTGGGCTGCAGATAGGATATGAGCTTAGCCGTTATCACCACCACCATCCTTACCACCATTATCACCACCACCACTATCACTCTCATATCTTCACCATTCTATTTCCACCTGCCTCCTTGACACTATCAGTCATCTCTGCTGTCACCACCTCACAGCAAGTGCTCAACAAACCCTCTCTGTGATCTTTTCTATCAGTAGAGGTCAGAGTCAAATGGGGACCAGGTTACAGCTCTACTAGCTGTGATAGGTGGTGAGGACCTGGGAGGGACCCAATCAGGATCAGTTGGCCTTTTGGAAGCATGATCCAAAAGTAGTCATTATAGTTGCAACAGAAGGGTGTCTGTGAGGACTAGGGAGAGTCCACATGGCTACTCTGGCCTCTGAGAGGGAGGGGCCTCACTCCAATGGAGTTGGAATGGTATGGAGGGCACACAGGACCCCGGCATAAAGTGGGTGGTGTGGTGTGTCAAGAGAGCTCAGAGATGTGTTCAGGTTACCTGAATAGGTGGGGTGCAGGCTAAGATGGGTGGCCGGCCCACGACTGGATTTCAGGCATCTGACATCATCAGGTATTTCAATCTGGGTGTGTGGCCAGCGGCTCTCCCATGTTCCATTGACTGGAGTATTTTCATAGAGATCCCAGCAAGCACTGGTGGAAGACAAAGCAACAGGATCCGTTTGGCTGATGTGGAGGGAGACAATGGTCTGTGTGCCCTGTGGCATGTGGCATGGGAGTTCGCCCAACACTTGGAGTTGCCACTGTGCCCCCTGCCAGGGCTCCCTGAATACACGACATGCACACCATCTTTAAATGTCCCAGGTCACCCCCTTGCAGAATGTCAAATCAATTCACAGCAGCCCCCGGCCCCCATCCCGCCATCTGCCTCACTTGCCAGAGACGGGGGACATTGTGTGTGTGTGTGTGTGTGTGTGTGTGTGTGTGTGTGTGTGTGTGTACATGTGCCACGGCACATGTGTGGAGGTCAGAGGCCAGGGGGAGCTGCCTCCTGGTACCTTCAGTCATCTATGGACAGGCAAGGAAAGGCCAGAGAGCCTTTTGGCACTTTTTCTCCTTTCTTCTCTCTTCTTTCTCGCTCTGTCTCCCTTCCCCCACCTCTACCTATGGGCACAAGCTGTTCTCACCTTTTTTACCCCACAGCTGGGTCTGGCAGGTCACATGATCTTGCGTGAGTCTAGTCTTCTACCACCATGGCGACAGTATTGCATTAGACCATTGCTGTCCCTCCTGTATACCAGCATCCTGCGTCCACCTGGACTCAAGACCCCCACTCTCCCCCGGGTCTGGCTGTGGGTCAGATACTGGCACCCTTTGTTTTAGAGGGGGAGCAGGCTGGTTCTTACAGGCACCCCAGGTTTCTTCCCTCACTTCTTTCTCCATCCAGAACCTCAGAACCAGGTGACAAGCCCTGCCAGGGGTATCCTTGGAGAAGGGCCCCAAGAAGGAGTCATGTGATGTTGCTTGGCAACGACACCATTACCTCAGCCTGTTAATGCAAGAGGGGTGGCAGTCCCACTGTACCTGGAACCGATGTGACCATTCAGGCGAGGCCACACATCGAAGAGGGACATGACAACTTTGAGTGTGCGCAGAGAAGAGAGAAAAACCGGCCAATTCCCAGGGAAGTGCAAGGAGCCCAACAGTCTGTCCTGGAGTTTCTGCTTTGTGAACCTGTGGCAGCCTCTCTGGACTTCACGCAGTACCAGTGGGTGGGGTTCTGGGTGCATTTCCAGAGCTCACCCCCTCTTCAGATCTGTTGTTCAAGCCATGCTTCTGCAAGAATGTCGTCTGCTCACGCGGGGAAGGCTGCCAGCCCGCTCCCGAGCCTGTGTTGGCTCGACTCTCCCTAGGAAATTGCTCATTACTGCCGTGAAAGCATCCATTGAATTCAGCAAGTTTATTTTTAAATAATTTTGGGGGAGTGGGAAAACAAAAAGATGATTTCAAAAGAACGTCCTCCAAGCATAATGAAGACATTGGCAGGGCCCCAAAACCTGACCCCAAATCCCAGCTCAGGAGCACCAGCCAGTGACTGACACCTTCCCACTCCCAAGTGCCTCCCCCTCGGCTGTGCATCAGCTGATCTTCTGCCTCAACATGGTGAGCTTTCCCAGCCCTCCATCCCTGGCTCTGGCTTGGGGAAGGCTCCTGACTTGGAGCTCTGCTGGGGTCCTTTCTTCCACAGGGCTTGTGACTAGCCTTCCAGTTTTGTCCCGATCACTGGGCGTGGTAATGGGGCCAGGGAGGTTTTGCAGGGTCCTTTCAGCAGGCACTTTTAGGAACTTGTCCAGGTCATAGCATCAGGGACCAGCCTTGGGGAGGGCTTGGACTCCAGGACCGCCCTTGGGCCCATAAACATGTTCTAAGCTTGAAAGGTCAAGGCGTGTTGGAAAGTTCAGTGAGTCAGCTCTGCCTGGGTCTGTGCCAGGTCCCTGCTCTTCACCTGTACCCACTGCACAGATAAGGAAACTGAGGCTGAGAGCACTGTGGCCTAGCTAGGCCATACCTCATGCTGCTGCTCACAAGCCTCCCCTGGAAACTGTCTGCTTCAGAGATCAAGCACACTTGTAATTTCTCAGGGTTGGTAGACTGGGGTAATCACACTCAACCTTCTCCTCGTGGGACTGAGGAGAGGGCTTGGTGAGGAGATGCTTGTGCACAGGACAAGGACATGAGTGCAGAGCCCCCAAGCACCCAAGTAAATGCAGGGCCTGTCATCCCAGTGCGGGGGGGGGGGGGGGGGGGGAGGAGACAGGAGTAATCCCTGGGGCTTGCGGCTAGCGAGTCTAGCTGAATTAGTGAACTTTAGGCTCAGTGAGAGACCCTGACTCAAAAACCAAAGATAAGGTGGAGAATGATTGAGGAGAACATCTAATGTGAACCTCTGGCCTCCATCCATGTGTGAACACACATACACACGTGCACTCATAGGCACTCATGCCAAAAAAACAAAAACCAAGCAAGCAAAACCCTCTCTCTCCTTATGAATGGGTTGCCTGACTCAGTTGGAGTTTACAGTTCCTCCTCTCTCAGCTCCTTCCCCAGGGCTTCAGATCTCTGCTTTTTTCCTTTGTAGTGAATTCTCCTTCCTTCCCCTCATGCTGTCTGCAGCCTTCACCTCGCATTGGGTCTTTCCAGGACACAACCCTGTACCTCCACCCCGCTCCTGTCTCTTGCTGTGTGGCCTTGGGCAAAGGAATCCTCCTCTCTGAGCCTCTGCTGCTAAAGTTGGGGTCACAGTCAGCCACACCCCCATGGGTCTGTCCTGCGTGTCCCTGCCAGCTTTCCCAACCCCCTTTTCCTGCCTGCCGTCTCTGGGCTCTTTCTAGGTAGCTGTGAGCAGATAGGACTCAAACCTGAGAGGTCACCAGCTCTGACAGTTGGGTCCCTTCGGCTCTTTGGGCTTCTGTTCAAGCTCTGGTCACAGCTCCACAGAGACAGGAAACCTTTGGGATCTCTTTAGAGTCCTCTGGCTTTGATACGTAAAATTGGGTGGGGCATCCAGCTGCAGCAACTGGCCCTGAGGTTGTGGCCTGTCCGTGGTTCTACCTAGGGAGGAGAGGAGAACTGTGTTCAGGGAACAGCATGGTCACTTGGGTCCTTTTCAGGACAATTCTTGTGGAGGTTTGAATTAGATGTCCCCCAATAAACTCATGAGTTCTGAATGCCAGGTTCCCATTTGGTGGTAATATGGGAATGGGAGCCTTGCTGGAGGAGGTGTGTTATTGGGGGTGGGCTTAGGGATGTTAGAGCCACATCCCCCTTGCTGGTGGTCTGCTACTCTCCTCTGCTGTTGTCCACCTGCTGTGGCAGTGGTACCATCCATGCCATGCCATACTGTCCCCTGTCATCATGGACCTTCCCCTTGAGGCTGTAAGCCAAAATAAACAACTTCCATGAGCGGCTTCTGGTTGGGTGTTGCATCCCAGCAGTGATAAGGTAACTACAACAATTATCAATGAGAACAGAATTACCTTTGAAAATTAGGGCTGTCATAAGCCAGTTATGTATGTATTCACTTATTTCACTAGCTTCCCACTAGCTTTGGTGTAGATAACACCTCTGCCAGGAATATTACTTTTATATTTTAATTAAAATAAAAAGCTTTATTTAAACATTTATATAAAATCCCGTTCTACCACTCTCCTTTGGCTTCTCTCCCCCACCTCCCACCACTCAATGTCTTTCTATATATTTTTTTCGAGGTAGGGTCTCACTCTAGCCCAAGCTGACCTGGTATTCACTATGTGGTCTTGGGTTGGTCTCAAACTCATGGTGATCCTCCTACCTCTGCCTCCTTAAGTGCTGGGATTAAAGGTGTGCGCCACCATGCTCGGCACAATTATTTTTAACATGTATGTGTATAATATGCATGCATGTATATATTTCTGTTTGTCTATGTGTGACACATGTGTCTTCAGCTCCTATTTTCTAATATAACAACTATATGGGTGTGCTATTGCTGCAGTCTGAGCTCTTCCAGAGAGGTTATCACCCTGTCCCTCCCTCCTGCACCCTTCTTTTTAAAATATTTTATTTATTCATTTTCAAGCAGAGAGATAGAGATAGAGATAGAGAGAGAGAGAGAGAGAGAGAGAGAGAGAGAGAGAGAGAGAGAGAGAGAGAGAGAACACCAGGGCCACCACCTTGTGGGTCTGGCTTATGTGGGTCCTGGGGAATTGAACCTGGGGCCTTAGGCACTGGAGGCAAGTGCCTTAATCGCTGAGCCATCACTCCAGCCCTCCTGCACCCTTCTTGTCTTTGCACATACCTGCTCCCTGAGCCCCTGCACAGCATGGGACACCAGGGACACCAGGGTCACTGTTCATTTCATCACCATATTCTCCACATAACTCAACAAATCCAGTGAAGTCCTCGCATGTCACAATAATCGGACTATGTTCCTCAGGCACAGGGGCCATTTCCTGCCCCAGATCCTGGCTGGACATCACTCCTTTATGCATCCCAGCCCGACACTTCCTCCTCATACCACCTTTTGGTTTTTCCTTCTGTGCCAGCAGGTGCCCACCTGTTCCCTAGCCAACCATTGCCGCAAAGGCACTCCTGCAGGAAGCTACCCTCTACTGGTCTGGCAGCCCAGAGTCCAAGTTTTTTCTTCTCCTATTCGCCTCATGATCTGAGAGCTGTCAGAGCTTCCCCAGGAGACATACTGGGCAGGTAGTGTTCCCTCTGACCCTTGGGAACCAGTTACAGGTTTCAGACACCAGAGTCCTGCCAAGGTTACCATGTCCAGAGCGGAGGGGAGGCTAGAGCTTACATGGTTCTGCTCTGCCCTCCTGGGGCCCTGCCACGCTTTCCTGGTTTCCATGGCAATGTCAGTTTCCCACGCTGTCTTCAGAGGGATTATAAATTTATTATTTCACTCGGGGTCTTGCACACCGCCTCCTTCTGCTTCCAGATTACAGTGTCTTGGCAGGGACTCTATTCGTTTTGTTATCAGATGAGGAAAAACACGATCAGAGCCCAAGCTAGTCTTTCTCCTGTGAGGCCTGAAGAGTCAGCCTGGTCACCGGCGTGGGTGTGGATCCCCGTGGCATTCATGACTTATAGGTGAGCTCTGAGCCTCCATGGAGCCACCTACAGAGGGACCTGGGAGCCTTGTGAGGATGGGTGTGGGCTGGGAGCTGAGATGAGGCATCAGTGGGTCACGTGCCCCGTGGAGGATGAAGTGTTGACTTCACCTCTTTGAGTCAGTTTCATAACAGCTCTTGGCCTAACTGTTGTGATGGCTGAGCAAGATGACAGAAATAGGTCACTTGCCCCCTGGTGGACCCTGGAAGGGCGGGGTTGTCTCTAGCTCAAGGCCATGGGTGGTGGAGGAGTTTGTGGTGTTGGCAGGTGGTGAAGGGCAGGAGACAGGAGGAGGTCAGCATGGGAAGCCTGCGCTGACAGGGTGACCAAGGGGACAGTATGCAGTAGAGTTGGGATTTCCAGTTTGGCTACAGAGGGAAGATGGACTTTTGTCCTCAGACCTCGCTGGTGGGACATGGCCAGTTTGCCTCAGCTTTGCACATTCCAGAGGCCAGATGTTCAGAGACTGTGTGTGAATCTGGTGTTTGTAAGTTGGCTGTTAATGGCTGAATGCAGCAATGCTCTGATTCATTAAAGGTAGATTGTTGAGGTAGAATCTGTGTGGTTAAATGTGGCTTTAAAGACCATTGCTCGGTGGATTTTGACCACATAACACAACATCAACATCAGCACTGGGAGACCTGGGACAGCCCTCGCACTCCAGAAATTTCCGGGTGCCCTTTGTATTTCACACCTGCCACCCAAGCCCTGGTGGCCCGGGATCTGTTTTCCACCAGAGAGTGCTGCCTTTTCCAGAATGTTCTATGTGTGAACTCATGCAGCATGCGCTGCCCTCTGAGCCCAGCTCCTTCCTCGCTGTATTCCCATGTCTTGGTTTGCTGTTTGTCACTCGGACAAGAATCAGCTGCGAGGAGGAGGCTCGTGTTGGGTCTTCTGGCTGTGGTGAGGTGGAAAGACATGGCGGAACAGGGCTGCTCACCTCATGGGAGCCAGGAAGTAGACAAAAGAGGAAAGGACCAGGGTCCTGGATTTATTTCCCTTTAAGGACACATCCCTAACGACTTTACTTTCTCCCCTAAGCCCCAAATCCTAAGATTTTCTCCCCAAATAGAGCCACTACCTGGGAGCAAGTCTTCAACATACGACGCCCGTGGATCACCTGTGTGACCTTGTTCCTCTGTGGTGTGGCTTATCTTCATGGGTGAGCACAGTCTGGTCATCCCTTCTTCAATGGAAGGACATCTTGGGTTGATTTCCATTTCCCTCCCTGCGATGAACAGTGTGTACAGGTCTTTGTGTGGACATAGGCTTGCTTTGCTCTCAGGTAATACCTGAGGAGGGACAGCTCCAGCATGGAAAAGGGTGTGTTGAACTTTATTAGACCCTGCCAGATGGTTTCCAAAGCCGCCGTAAGGTTCTTTTCGACACCAACACCAAGCTCGAGCGTTCCAGTTGCTCCCTGTCCCTGTCAGCACCTTATGTTGTCAACGTTTCAATTTTAGCCATTCTGATAAGTGTGCAGTATTGTATCTCACTGTGGTTTCATATTCGTCACCCCATAACTAGTGACATTTAGCATATCTTCCTTGGCCAATTTACCTTCTCTGTATTTTCTTTGTTTATGTGCATGTTCAAATTTGGGGGCCAGTTATATTTTCTTATTATTCTTTGTATTATCTGGTCATGAGAAGCCTTTCCCAGTCTGTAAAGAAATCCTTCAGCAGATATGTACTGGAAGTCATGCTCTTCTAGTCTGTGGCTTGTCCCCTCTCCTCTCCTCTCCTCTCCTCTCCTCTCCTCTCC
>PVHP010007906.1:0-54998 GCA_004024765.1 Zapus hudsonius
CTTCTCTTTTGTACTAACTGGGAGGAAAGAGACAGAAATGAGTGGTCTATGACTTCTGAAAACTCATCCTCTCCCCTGACATCAGGAGACTTGCCCTGCCTTCTTTGAGTGAGAAGTTCCCTGGGGCTCTTTGAAAAATATCACCATGTAACCCTACCTCTTAGAAGTCCATTGAACACCCTAGGGAATGAAGACCAGAGACTCAACTAGAGGGAACCATACTTCTTTGAAAATCTTAATCCCCACATGAGACTTTTGAAAAAAGCAACGTCTTATGTCTTTTTCAAATTGTAACTGACTGTATCATCAAACAACCAAAATGCTTGTGTACTCATCCTTCCTATACATGCATTAAAAACTATCCATAAGGTGACATTAAATAAAGCAATTGTGCTGTAATCTAATGTATTATCATAGTTTTTTAAAATACTTTATTTATTCATTTTTCAAGGAGAGAGAGAGAGAGAGAGAGAGAGAGAGAGTGCACCTTTTGGGTCTGGCTTATGTGGGTCCTGGGGAACTGAACCCAGGGCCTTAGGCACTGGAGGCAAGTGCCTTAACCGCTGAGCCAACTCTCCAGCCCTTATCATAGTTTTAAAATTTAGTTATCATAGTTTTAACAATGTTGTGTATAGCATATTTTAAAATAAAATCCCACCTTAAACATTAAGACTCAGGGCTAGAGAGAAGACTCAGTGGTTAAAGGTGGATGTTTGTTAAACCTGCTGGGGTTTCATTCCCCAGTACTGACACACAGCCAGATGCAAAAATTGGTATGTGTCTTGATTTATTTTGCAGTAGCAGAATGCCTTGGTACACCCAGTCTCTCTCAAATAAATCAATACATAAATTTATTGATTATTTAAAAAATTAAGACAGCTTAATATTTGTGAAATTAATAACAGCTGATATTTACACAGACTTGCTATGTGCCAGATGTTAATCTATGTATTTTACTTATGTTAACTTATTTAACCTTAGTCATCTTATGAAGTGAATAAAAGTTATCACCATTTTGCAGCTGAGGAACTGGATCTTGAAAGGTTATGGGACCTTCTGAGGTCATGTGACTAGCATGTGGTGAGCTGAGATTCAAACTCATGCAGCCTGGCCCCTGAGGTAGTGCTAACAATGGATCTCCTTGTGCTGCCTCTAGAAACCAGGGGGGGCAAAATTCTGGGTAGATGTAAGAGAAGAGAATGCATAGTTCATTGAATCTAAACTCAAGGGCAAAGGTTTGGGTGTGCACCTGCACATCACAACTTAACAGCATTCCTCTGGAAGATACCTGGAAAACTGACAATTTCAGGAACGTACTACTTGGTCTAACAGTGCATACTTATGGCCCTTCTAGAACACAATAAAGTTATAGCAGCGACATTCCTCAATCAATGAGGTAGAGATTTAGGAATCTAGCAAAAACAGACATAAGATTTCTCTTTGATCTACCCCTTTCTCAGTGATGACAGTGTTTACATAGAGAAAACGAATGAGAGGAGAAAAGCAACTATTCTAAAAAGGCTCAAACTGATGCATACATGAAGCCAATGTACTTTAAAATGCGATTAACTTGGTTTACAGCTCCCATTAATTCTTTATTAAGTTCTGCATGCAGGCATGCCTGTAAATGCTTCCAATAAATTAGAAAAAAATCTCCAAAATGAGCATGCCAGCAGAAAACATATCTGCAGGGATGTCGGGCAAGGGCACAGATGGTGTGAGGATAAGGATGCTGGGTAAGAACCACATGTCTCAAGTGCTGGGCTCCTCCTGGGCTGAACCACAATCCAAACAAGGGTGTTCATCTCCTCAAATCAAATGGGCCCAGCATCAGATTTCGAATGGCTGAATAAAATAGGGAATTAGCAAATTCAGATGTCATCTGGCATCATATTTTAGCAAGTCCTAAGAGGCACACAAGAAAAATCCAGATGGAGGAGAGATTCATGGTTTTCAAAGGATATAATGCAATAAAAATCTTACTACATGCAACAAAAAGACGAGGAAAAGGAAGGGATCTATGAGGAAATGAAAGGACAAAGGGGAATAGAAAATAAAAAAAATTCCTAAGGCTACGGACATTTGAAAAATGGATAAAATATTAGTTTTGACCTATCTAGGTACTTGTGATGAAAGAAAACTAGCAATGTGAAAAATTATGACCCCATAAAGACAAAAAAAGAAAAAAATTATCCCAGAGAAATAATTTTTTTTCAAATTATGCAGGTACAGCTCATACATGCTATTCAGCATATCCTATTAGGAGTGTAATTCATCTGCATAATCACCTCACTGGGACTACATTCCAGAATCTTCCTTTCTTTGGAAATTAGCTTCAAAAACCACAATGCTGGCATGCAGTAAAATGACAACTGAAAAGGCTTTTTCCTTCCTCGGAAACAAAACACTTATTCATACTTCATTTTTGTGACTTATAACAACGGAGGTCCTTGCCAGTCATAGAAATCAGGGCTGTTTGTAAAGTTACCCATTGCGCCATGTTTCAAAACCATATCAGCTTTCTGGCTTTCAGGCCACAAAAGGTTGGAAAGTAGGGTTGATGAAATTGGTCTGTGATTTGCAAATGAATGCAGAGACTTAAAAATATAAATATTAACCTATTCGACATAAATTACCCAATCTAGATTTAAAATACCTTCAATGATCTATTTTCATTTTTTAAATTAAATTTCTAAATAAAATTATATTAAAAGATGGTAAGCAAGCAGATATAGGTTTTCCCATCTAAACTGATGCTTTTGGCAAAATTTTTCTTTTACATAATCAGAACACTGAAGGCATTTATCTAGAAATTTGGTCAGGAAAGTTACAACGATTAGCATTGGAGTTTGCACATAACAGAAGTGAGAGGTTAAATCTATTACTTTTTAATAGCTTAAGGAGACTATGAAACAATAATTAAAAGAAATTTGGACCTAACCTTGTGGTGCACACCACCCCTTGAGAGGTGGAGGCAGGAGAATCATGAGTTTGAGGTCAGCCTGGGCTACTTAGTAAGAGTCTATCTAACAAAGACAAACCCAGACATAAAAAGGGATTTTATTTTTGACTTGCATCATTTCCATGACTGGCTCAGTTCTTAGGGATCCTTTAGTCTAAAGCTCCCGTGTGCTGTTAGGCACAGCCATTACTTACATAATTTCTCTAGGAGCTTTTTACTCAGTGGCACAAAATAGGACAATGTATTCAGTGTCACCCTAGGTTTTCTGAAGTATAGATGGTAGAGTAGCAAAGTGTTGAAGTGATACTCTGACAATACTTCCTAGCTTTATCAATGATAAAAAGGAAAGGAAAAGTTTTCTCTTGGAATTGATGAAGCGTATTGTTTATTGTCCTGAGTAGTGTTCTCTAATATGCTAACCTCACAGTCACATGTAGAAACAATCTTTAAAATCACTACACCCATAGATTCATATTCCTCTCCCCTGAAGTTTGTCAGTGGTACCTCTACCCCTTTCTGTTTGTCCCCATAGCTAGTTTGAAAAAAAATCTCTCTGTCCAATTCCAAGCAAGATAGGTTGCCTCATAACTACTCAGAAAATGAATAAAGGTGCTTGGGAGGATATTTCAATGGTAAAAGACAGTTAATCCACAAACTTACTGACCAAAGTTCAGGTCCCTAGCACTCACATAAACCACGTGTAATCTCAGCACACCTATGGTTATGGGAGGTGGAGTCAGGAGAATCCCTAAGCTCATGGGCCAGCTACTCTGACTTTCTCAGTGGCAAACAACAATAAGAGAGACCCTGGCTCAGATAAAGTAGGAGAGGACCAACACTCCAAGGTTGCCCTCTGTTCTCCACAAGTGTGCTCTGGCATGCATGTGCTCACACACACACACACACACAGAGAGACACACACAATTGAAAAAGTAAGCATTTTTCTTTTGTGACTTTCAGAGTGCTGTGTGCTCAGTAGGTCCTACTGGGTGATGAATACATCTCTATAAGTATAGATTTAACACTGTTAATTTGCAAGAAACTGAAACTAGCAGGGCAGGGTGGCTGATACCTGTAATCACAGCACTCAGAAATTAAGATAAAAGGATTAACAGGAGTTCATGGCCAGCCTGGGATACAAAGTGAGTTTCAGCATGACCTGGATTTTAGTGTGAGATCTTGTCTAAAAGAAACAAAACCAAAAAAAAATAACAAAAGAAATAAACTATCCCTTCTATTTCAGTCAGAAAATGAATTCGTTTTTAAAATAACACCAATCATTTTCAGGTGGGCCAAGATCCTAGGTTTAGAAACTGTGTTGCTTACCATGGTGACACAGAAACCTAGCAAAGATACTTCTACTGCCACCACGAGGTACAGACTGGTATTGTCCCCACTTGCACCAGCACTGGTCAAGGGGCTTTAGTGACTGGAACTAACACTGGGGCAGATTTTGGGAGCTGGGCGCTGTTCTAGGGTGCAATGATTGTCTGGGAATAGAAGCATCTGGCACTTTCAGTTCCTGTACTGGGGTGGGTTCTGAATCATGAGCTATATGAGACACACACAGAGAGAGACAGAAATGAGAGAGAGAGAGAGAGAGAGAGAGAGAGAGAGAGAGAGAGAGAGAGAGAATGTGCCCTTGTGATGGTTAGCTTTATATGTGAAGTTTACTGAGCCAAAGAGTTCAGATTCATCATTGTTTCTTGGTATATATGAAGCCATTTCTGGATGAGATTATCATTTGAACTCACAGACTCAATAAAGTAGACTTCTCTCCCCACTATAGGTTGACATAATACAAGCTGCTGAGGGCATGAGTAGAACAAAAGGTAGAGAAAGGAGGACTTAGGCCCTTACTTGATGGTCAGGGACAGTGGTCTTTTTTTGCCCTTGGACAAGAATATCTTTTACACCAGTATCTTTTATTGTGCCCAGTTTGCAGACGGCATACCATGGAACTTCTCAGCTGCCATAATCAATGAGCCAATTCTTCATCATAAACTTTTTCATACATGAATGTCTCCAATAGTTCTATTTCTCTGGGTAATTTTGATTAACATAAGACAGAAATTTAGATAGCAATGTTTTGAAAGAATAATACAGAGGGCTGAAGAGATGGCTCAGCCGTTAAAGGCACTTGCTTTCAAAGCCTGATGACCCAGGTTCAATTTCACCCACGTGGAGCCAGATGCACAAAGTGATGCATGCATCTGAAGCTCCTTTGAAGTGGAAAGAGACCCTGGCATGCCCATAGTCTCTCTCACACACAAATAAAAAACTATTTTTATAAAAAGAATAATACATATGCACTCTATAGTATAAACAAATTCTTCTGAAAGCCAAAACACAGTACAGTGTGATGACAGTATAACAAAAGTGAACACGTGTTGCTCTGTTATACTTGATTCAATTTAGTGTTCAGTTTTATTTTAGAATTTAGACATGCCTAGCTTTATGGCTACCCAAACATTCCTTTAACTTCAAATATTATTTTGCATGATTAAAGAATATTCTGGAAATATCTTTAGTTTAGTAGTAGTCACAAAATAGATGCACTTATTTTTTAATTGAATAAATTTATTTATGTATTGTTAATAAGTAGAAACAGTATATGAACAAGTCTTGTGCTAGTACCCCCTCCCTGCTCCTAATCCACTAGGGTTCTCCTCAATGGGAACACTCCATGGGATGGGGATGCACTTATTATTGATTAATTCCTGGGAAAAATTAAGTAGAGAGTAATAAAATTACACATTCACTATAAATTAAAAAACAGAAGTACAAAAGTTATCTCCTATATATATATCTCAGATTATATTATATATATCTGAATTAGATATTGGAAGATTCATGTATAAATGCCTAAAAATTCAATTTAAGCTATACAATCAAATGTAGGAGTTTTAAGATCATCTGTGTCAAAGTTATATCCAGCAAAAATATTCTCTTACTATACCCATGACAGGTGGTCCAAAATGTATCACTTTTACGTACAATATGATATCATGTTTGCTCTGAGTTTTTTCAGGGCTGTGTTCATCATCAATGAATCCAACAAATAGCAAAAATTTCTTCTGTGTTGTTAGCTAATGCTTAAATGAACTAAAACTCTTTTTATAGCTGAACAGTTCATAAAGTAGAACTCTCACACCTTGTCTTTTTGTTGTGTATGTGTGTGTGCGCATGTGTATGTGGGAATGCAAATGCCATGGAACATATGCATAGGTCAGAGGACAACCTCCTGGTATTTATCTCCTTCCATCTTCTTTCTGAGACAGGGTCTCTCTTGTTTTGCTGCTGCATGTGTGCCAGTCTAGGTGACCCATGAGATGCTGGATTCTCCTGGCTCTGCCACCCATTGGCACAGATGCATTGGATGGCAGGCATCTGGGATCCCAGATGTGTGCACAACTTTGTCTCTGGCTTTGCATGCGCTTTACATACCTTTTGGGGTGCTTAGGAATTGAACTCGGGCCAGCAATCTTGCTAGCAAGTATCTTTGACCACTATACCATCTCCCCAACCCCTCTACATCCTGTTTTTGAAACCAATTTTAGGGCCTAAATGAATGGCATATCCATTCCTTTAAAAACATAATCTTAGTTTCAATTCTTGTTCTGGGGTAAAAAAAATCAAGTTTAATCCTGATTATTACCCAAATTCACTGTTTTTTTAATAAAGATTTTCATTATATATTAATTAACTTTATTAATTATTAATAAAGTTTTAGAAATATTATGGTCAAGTAACAAATTCTCAAGCAGGCCAGCAGAAATCTCTTTCTAGAGCTTGGAAGATGACTCAACAGTTAAAAGCTCTTGCTTGCAAAACCTGTTGGCCAGGACTGAATTCCTCCATACCCACATAAAGCCAGATACATGAAATAGTACCTGCATCTGGAGTTTGCTTGTAGCTGCAAGAGGCTCCATCGTGTGTGTTTATTCTTATTCTCCCCCTCTCGTTTTCTCCCTCTCTCTCTCTCTCTCTCTCTCTCTCTCTCTCTCTCTCTCTCTCTCTCAATTTCTCTCTCTTCCTCTCCCAAATAAAAATTAAAAAATAACAGAAATCTCCTATGTTGGTTTCCACACATATGAACATTCTTTGGATACAATTGGTCACTGCAGCTAAGATCTCAATTTTGCATCGAATTCACAAAGACTGTTCAAGAGCATCATTGACTTAGCCCCAGAGTGATTGGTATTTATGAACATTTTAGGAGTCTGGCTCTGTTTTAAATATCTCACTATAATTTAAAAGGAATTATAGGGGGAATATTTGGATAACAAAGAGCTCTTTAGTGAAGCAACAACTAAGTTTTAAGTTTTTATTTTCATTTACTGGGTTCACACCTTGGACAACAAACACATTATACATGACACACAATGTTAAGTCAAAATTCTATGTTAGATATTTTAATAAAAACATTTAAAATTATGACTAATAATATGTGTAACATGCATTTTTATTAAAATAGCTTTGATAAGTATTTACTTAAATAGGATTATTTTCTGTTGTATCTTAAAAGATGATTATTTGCTAAACTCTACTTCATTACTATTTTAGTGTAGGGTGATTTTGTAATTTTAAGAATATATGTTAAAACATGCAGCAGAAATTTAGCCACACCTATGGAATCTCAAACATATGAGGCTCTTCTGAAGAAAGAGCCCTAATTTGGCTAGAATTTTTGGAATAAGGGCATTCTAGAGTGGCATTTTATTATTGGCTGGTGAGGTTTCTTCAGTTAAGATTCTTCAAGAAATGAGGTACTGTTCTCAACCTGTAACATGTGGGTGTAATCTTCAACTTTCCTGCAAACTCCCATGCTGATTCTTAGTGAACATGTTTGCTAAGTCTTAAGAGATACAAATTGTATTTGGTGTGCTACTGTTTTGGAATGAATTGCATTTGGAACACTAAGTAGGTACTTTCTGGTACCACAGCATATAGTCATTTTCACATAGGGCTATTTCTGTAAAATGTACATTCTTTTCATCATCTGAATCTGCTTCCTTAAAGATAGGTCAACTTAATTAAAAAAAGATAGCAATTTCATGTCCTTTTCTACTTGAAGCAACAGATTTACTAGAACCAAACATGCTCATCCTATTTTAAGAAATTATGTCAGAAGAAAAGGAATATTGATCAGCATCAGCCTTGGTGCATTTAAACATATGATTTAATTTTGGAAAAGTAATTAGAGCTGGGTATGGTAGCACATGCGTTTAATCCCAGCACTCTGGAGGCTGAGGTAGGAGGATTGCCATGAGTTCGAGGCCATCCTGAAGCTACAGTGTGAGTTCCAGTTCAGCCTAGGTTAGTGTGAGACTCTACCACAAGAAGGAGGAGGAGAACAAGGATGAGGAAGAAGAGGAGGATGAGAAGAAAGAAGAGAATTAGACATTAAAAGAATGTGTTTCAATATTGTGTGGTGATGACTTTTTAACTGAAAAGATCAGGATGGAAGCAGAATAGTGAAAGAGTATCCAGAGTTTTATCACTAAAGGGCAGGTAATTACTATTTTTGTTGTTTTAAAAATATTTAAACCCAGCACTTGGAAGGCAGAGGTAGGAGGATTGCTGTGAGTTCAAGGCCAGCCTGAGACTACAAAATGAGTTCCAGGTCAGCCTGGGCTAGAGTGAAACCCTACCTTGATGAAAAATTTTTATTTGGGGCTGGAAAGATTGCCCAGAGGTTAGTGCACTTGCCTCCAGGTCCTATGGACCCCATTTCAATCCGCCAGTACCCACATAAAGCCAGATGCACAAAGTGGCACATGAATCTGGAGTTCATTTGCAGTGGCTAGAGGCCCTGGTGTGCCCATACTCTCTCTCTCTCTCTCTCTCTCTCTCTCTCTCTCTCTCTCTCTCTCTCTCTCTCTCTCTCTCCTTTCTCTGTATCCCTGCTTATAGATAGAGAAATAAAATACAAAAAAATTTTAAAGTGAACAAAAATATTTTTTAATTTATTTATTTGTAAGCAGACACACACACACACACACACACACACACACACACACACACACACACAGAGTCATAGACAGACAATGTGAGAATAGACATGCCAGGGCCTCCAGATGCTTCAAAGGAACTCCAGATGCATGCGCCACTTTGTGCATCTGGCTTTACATAAGTATTGGGGACTCAAAACCAGGTCATCAGCCCTTGCAGGTGTGGTGCTTTGATTCAGGTGTCCCCCCATACACTTATGTGTTCTGAATGCTTGATCGTCAGCTGATGACATTTTTGGAATTAGAACCTTGTTGGAGGTGTATTGTTGAGGAAGGTTTATGGATGTCATAGCCTGTTTCCCCTTGCCAGTTTCTGGCACACTCTCCTTTTGCTGTTGTCCACATGATGTTGTCCAGAAGGTGATGACCAGCCTCTGCTCATTCCATCATTTTACCTGTCATCATGGAGCTCCCCCTCCTCTCTAAGCCAAAATAAACCCTTTCCTCCCATCAGCTTGCCTTGGGTTGGGTTCTTTCTGCCAAAGCTGACTGCAACAGATAGATTGGTACTGAGGAGTGAGTTTGTTGCTGCCAGAACCCTGACTCTGTGGCTTTTGCCTTTTGGAACTGATTTGTAGAAGAAAGGTGGAAGGATTTGAAACCTTGGCCTTAGAGACACCTTGCAGTACAGAGTTGAAAGACATGAATGCAATCAGAAATATGGACTGTGAGGTTTGGCTTATGAGGGTGAGAAAGAACTTTGTCTAGAAGCAGTGTGTGAGAACTTGTGTAGGGTTGCTTTGCATAGAAATGAACTGGTATGAGCAAAAGGATATGTCACAGACAGAAATGAAATCTCTGGGCTGAAACTGCTACCCATTCAGTTGACACTATTTGAGAGATTACAACTATTGAGGTTGGGCCAGATGATCCATATTGGGACAGCAGGAAGAATAAGGACTCTCTTGAAATAGGGGGCCTGAATGTTGAAGTTTTGTTGCTTTTCAAAGTTGGCTTTGTTTCCCCCTTTATTAAGTTGGTAGCCTGACTGGCACTATGAAGTATAACAAATGCAGAAAAATAGGGTCATTGAATTTGTAATGTGGTTTTGTGTTTTTGGAAATGTCCATGGCCAGTGTAAGGTGGGCTGGATGGATTACCTGTGTGTAGGCTCAATGGAGCCATCAGGATGAACTGTGATTTATAGTGTAGACCCAATTGCTATGTCAGGATTATAGGATGGCTGCCAAGGAGAGCTGCCGGCACTGGGTGAAGTTTTCCAGGACTGTGAGTAGCCTTGCTGGAATTCCAGAGACTCTGGTTAGAAATATCAGACTTGGAGACTTGTCACTGGTTAGAACTGTCAGACTTGGAATTATAGAGTTTAATGTTGCTCTATTTGTTTTAAATCTTGTATTGGTTCAATCTGTCTTTGCTATGCCCAGTGCCATCTTTTGTAGTATGAATGTTTGTTCTGTGCCATTATGGGGTTATTATTATTATTATTATTATTGTATTACAGCTCAGTTAACAGAACTTGTGTTGTGGGGATGTTTGACAGTTGAATGGGGTGCATTGCATCATGTACGATTATCATTTTATGGGGACCAGGAGCAGAATGTGGTAGTTTGATCCCCCATTAAATTATGTGTTCTGAATGCTTGATGCCAGCTGATGGCATTTTTGGAATTGGAACCTTGTTGGAGGTGTGTTGTTGGGGGTGGGCTTATGGGTCCTATAGCCAGCTTCCCCTTGCCTTTTACTATTGTCTACCTGATGTTGACCATGGGGTGATGTACAGCCTCTCTTCATGCCATTGTTTTCCTTGCCATCATGGAGCTTCCCCTTGAGTCTGTAAGCCAAAGTAAACCCTTTCCTCCCATCAGCTTGTTTTTGGTTGGGTTCTTTGTGCCATCAACAAGAAATCTGATTATTACATCAGGCAAGCCCCTTAATCACTGAGCTGTCTCTTCAGTCAAGGTAAACTGCTTTTTAAAATGCAATGACATGCAATTGTCCAGCTGCCATTGCCAGTTCCTGCCCTTGTCCCTCTTCCATTCCCATCAGCAACTACTTAAAAATCTTTTCTTTTTTTTTAGATTTCCCTCATAACCTCCTTCATTTTCAGCAGGTCACTGTGTTTTCTAACTGAGACCATCAGTTTAAAATCCTTCAACATCTAGCTCTATTCTATGAGCCCATGGCACCTTCTTTACTGCTTTTCTCCCAGGAAAATCTCATTTTGAATAACTACCAGTCCTCTCAACATCCCTGACTGGAGCTGACCATCAGCATACCACAGTAGAACACTCTCCCAACCTCACCTGTCACACACCTCACACTTCTAGCATAGCACCTCACCCCCACTTCTCATCTTTGGATCCTTGGCAACACCCACAAAGCCTAGCAAGCAGAACTATCTGGAAAATATATCTTGAACTGAAACTACTCACTTTTAAGCAGGAGTTATTTTCGATAGCTTAAACTAGAGCTGATCTTGCCCCAGATTGTCTGCAGAGCAGCAGATGACTTCTGCTCCACTTTAGTGCTTCAACCCATAAATGACCCAAAAAGGAGCAATGAAACATTTCCATTAACTAAGGTTGCTGAGGAAAAACAGGCAGTCTGCATGGTCCAAACTGAATTTCAGATAAATGACTAATAATTTATTAAAGTGTGATCATTTCTCAAGTAGTTAAATGAAGACAGTATTCACTTTTCACCCGGAATGCAAATTTAATGGGGCAGCCTAAATTTTTGATTAATAAATGTGACAGCTCTATAAATGACTTTTAAAAAATCTCTCATAGGATTCAGGGAATGCTTCCTTGAGACACCTGGAGGTTTGTGTCTGAGCTCTGCAAACTTCCCAGTTTGCCACATTTCCTGCTGGTGAATGCAGCTGGTTTTTTTCCGAGCAGTTCCTTAATATGCTTTTGGAAACACTGCTTATTTTGGAGGGTTTTCACTTTGTTAATTTCATAGCACTCCTTTCTAATATAATCTATAACAAACTGAGTAAAAAGGATACCATAATGTTGGCTCAAAAAAATCCCTTAAAAAGCCAATATTTATATAGCTGTTACTAGCCTGAGTGAATAATTAGTAATCAACAATTTTTTCAAAATTTCCTGTTTTCAATTAAATCAGCAAGAAGCACTAATAAAAACGAGCAAATCTTTCATTTCAGGACTGTTTTCTTCCATAAGCAAGCACAGCAACACACACAGTCCTCACAGAGAGAAAGCCTGGCAAGCGGAGGTGGAGCCTGTGATGTAACTGCGGTAGGTCTTTGTTGGGAAAGCCTTCCCTAAATGTGAAACATCTGTAAATCTGAGCACTTCAGGCTCCTTGAACACAGGGACTGGCAAAAGAAAAGAATTTCCTCTTTCATTATCCTATACAGGGAGGCTTGGATTTGGGTCAAAAAAGGCTCCTTACAGACCATTTATACGATTATGTACCTGTCTTACACACCTGACTTGCAAAGGAATACCATTTTAAAGTACTGACTGCTGTGTGACAGTTTACTGATTTATTGTGACGATGAAACGGGAGTTATAATCTAAAGTGCAGGGCAAGATGCCTAAGCCTACTTCAAGCCTGAAAATTCCTTACAATAATGGGTACTTCTTTCCATGCTCTCAACGGTAAAGTCTTCAAGAGAAGACATCCATTGCCACGAAAGAAGAGAATATGGACAGAGAAATTTATCCCAATGATGAAGAATACGTCAGTGTACCTTTAACAAAATTTCAACCAGGCTGACCTCAGAGGAAACTTCCAGGGAGAGAATAAGTCAGTGGCTACTACGTGTTGACATAAGATGATAAGGAGTTAAGACGTTTATCCCAAGCCGGGCATGCTACCTGCTTCCCACCATATTGGCAGAACCAGTTAAAGACGGTTGTCAAGGGACTGACACAACACGCACACGCCGCAGAGATGCAGAACAATGCCTGGATGCCAGCCCAAAAATGTTCTCTGCCAATGACAGCCTCAACGTATGATACTCATGTAAAGCTCACTGGGGATTAGCAACATCGGTCTTTCTATTTTCCCTTCTAGTTGGTGGTGGTGTGTGTCGGGGGGGGGCGGGGATATAAAATTTGGAAAGCCCTAGGCTGGGGTTTCCACCTGCCTGAGCAGAGCAGAAAGGCTCGCGAACATATTCATTAAACTTGATCTGACGCGAGCGAGCCTGCGAGGTCGTTTCTGAAATATTCATAAGGTGTGTTACCGGACTCGCCACTTAGCGACTGAGCAGAAACCCGGTGAGTGGGAGCAGTCAGGTCCCACGCGTGGAAAGAAAGGCACTTGGGAGCACAGCCCCCCTGGGCTCGCTCGATCCCACCTGCTCAGGAAGGGGAGATGCTCCAGCACTTTCCAGCTCTCACAGGGTGCGCAGCGCGCCAGCACCTCGGACAGGTGCCCCGGGGTCCCAGCCCAGAGACCCCCCCAGGCCCGGCTCCGCCACCCCACACCCGGCACGCAGGACGGAGGGTTCCCCAGCCAGGCCGCCTTTGTCCTATTCGGGGGTGCGCTGGGGAGCCCTGGGCGGCATTCGGTCGCCGGGCGACCCGCGCGCCGGGCCCTGCGGCAGACCGCGGGGTGCGCGGAGCTGCGGCTCGGCCCGCGTCGGGGCGCAGGATGGGGAAGAGCTCCCCAGAGCTCCCGCAGCCAGGTGCCCCGCACTTCCCTTCCCGTCCCCTCTCGGCCCCGACCTCCGCGTGGCTGGCGTGCCCACGCGGGCAGCTCGCCCGCGGCTCCTCTCCAAGGACGTTCGCCCCGGGTCGCTCCTCACCTGCACCGGGACGGCGGCGGGCTCAGCAGCTCCGGGGGCGCAGCGGCGGCGCGCTCCCCATCTCCGCGCTCCCCGCGAGCGCCGGCCGGGCTGGACGGAGGGAGGGAGGCGGTGGCTGCCGCACCGGGGGCGGGGCGGGGCGGGGATCTGGGTCGCGCGGAGCCCCGCGAGCTGGGGTGCACCCTGCGCGGCCGGCGGGGAGGCGGGCGGCAGCCGCGGAGGAGGCGCGCGGAGGTTTCCCCGGGAGCGCGACGCGGGAGGCTACTGAGCATGCCCAGTCCCGGAGCCCCGGGCGCGGGCGCGGCGGGGAGGGGGAGCGGGGGACCCCGCGCAGAATGTGCGGGCAAAGGGTTAAATCTGCGGACCTGGCAGCCCCGCACCGAGAGCGGGCGGGGAGTTTCCTGCCGGGGTCCAGGTTAACTGCGCCCCGGGAGACCACAGCCCCAGGTGCCCAGGACCCAGGGAACCTGCGGAGACCTGTCAATGGGATTCCAGAAGAATCTAGAGTAGGTGTGTTCCCCATCCCCTCCCTGGAGGATTGTCTAGAAGTCAAAGTTAGGTTTTAGTTCGGCTTCAATCTCCTCCATCCTAGTGACTCCCCAAAACCAGACACTCACCTGCAGCCCCGCCTTTCCTGAGCCCTGGACTTGTCAGGTCAAGTTGTCAAAGAGCCAGCTCTTTAATTAGGCGTAATTGAGAGCTCCAGTCAATCCCCACAAGTCCATATCTGCATTTCAACCAGGACATCAGAAACAATACCTTAACCCCGGGGTTAATTATAATGGGATGAATTATAGACACGGTGGCATCTCAGTTCAATAGAACTGGCCCCGAACGAACACACACACACACACACACACACACACACACACACACACACACACACGAGAGAGAGAGAGAGAGAGAGAGAGAGAGAGAGAGAGAGAGAGAGAGAGAGAGAGAGAGAGAGAGACCTGCGCCCCTCTTCTGTTTCATGAAGAACGTCTTCTGCAGGCTAGTCGTGAGTTTCTTGTACAAGAGGCACAACAGGGTCAGGGAAGCAGGATGGCTTTTGAACCTGACTTTGTTTGACTTCACTTTCCGTTTCCATCCCAAGCAAGTGCCTTAGCCATTTTGCAATTCTGCTTCTTCATCTGTGGAGTGAGGGTGTCCAGCTTTGAGGAAATGACCGAGAGCAGAGTAGAATCTCACTGAGGTAAACTCTGTGGCTTCCCCTGCACTCTTCTGTCTTTAGGAAAGGTTGAGTTAGTGATGGGTAATAGAGAAATGGTGAACATTTGTTGTGCTCCTTTTCACATTGAGACCTTAAAACCCTAATCTTTCTAATATTTATCTTGGTTAACACGATACAATGTTAGATGCTACTTTTTTGATTCTTTAGTTGTTCCATATTTGCATGAATAAACCTCTTGCAAAAGGCTAGTACAAAGCTTTATATGGTCCTGTTGTGAAAGAAAAGATTGGGGGAAGGAGGCGTGCTCCTTGTTTCAAGACTATTGAAGAAAGCAACATTTTCCTTATGGAAGGAAATTTATGTCTCACCCATACTAGCTGATGGTAAAGGTATTAATTTCCAAAATATTGTTATTCATATTTACCTTTGTTCACAGTAGAGCTTTTTCGAATACTGTTCTAGGCTGCCATGCCCACATGGTATTTATGTGGATGCAGGGGATCAGAAACCTGGTGCTCACATTTGCATAATGATGCTCTAACCACTGAGCCACTGCATCGGTCCCTGGTTTACACATTCTAAACTTAAATGTAACCTTCTTTGAAACTTGACCCCAGCACAAGTTAATGCCCTCCTGTCATATAGCACTAATCTGTTACTTCAGCATTTAGTACCATGAATTACTGTTGTCCAAGGAATGTCAACCTACTGAGTGGTCAGCTGTCTTTTGCAGGCACTGGACCAGAAAGATAAGGGTTCTGCCCCTAGGGAACTTGTAATCTAGTTGAAAAAGTCATAAACATTTAAACTAGAGATAATAACCAAGGACAGAGGTCAGGTATTTTCTTCTTGTCTTTGTGTTATTTATCAAGTTAATCTAGCAAGTTTTGATTCATCCCCAAAATGAACAAAGTATCAATAATTACCATAAGCTGACCAAAGTGTATGGCTATGGGTCCCTGCCAGTTTCTTGCTGAACCAATTTTTAAAATGATTTTCACTTCTTTCATTTGATTCCATCAACTAAACTGATCCTAATCTCAAATCACCTGCAATAAGCATCTGCCATCCCATGGGATGCCTGCAAAGTGACAGGAAGGACAGAGTTCAGTCTCCACACAGGCTTCTATCCAGTCTCTAACCTTAGGAAACAGCATCTGTCAGGTGACCAGAGGCTCCCAAGTCCCATACTTTTTCCAGAACCCATACCTTGTCAACATCTGTGGCCTGTATTTATGTCAGTGTTCTGTGCCATGTATCACGTGACTCTTAGTATCTACCTGCTCTTTGAATGACTAGGCTTTTCTCTCTAATCCTTGTCTGAGAAAGAGGCCTAGTCCACGCCCTTGTGAACCAAATTTTCTGAAGCATATTTGTATATGCTTCCACAGCAACTAGGGACGGACTACCTCGCCACTGTTTAATATGAACAACTCCAAGACAAGGTCTCATTCATCCTCATATGGTTTAACTTAGAAGACTAATATGTAATGTATTCTCAATAAAGTTTTGTGAAATAAAGGAATCTCTGCTTGTTGTCAAATCGACTTCCTCAGAAATCGTTCTTTTCTAATTACTAACCCTAGAGCCAATTCACCACCATCTGGCTTATTTTTGCCCTTGCCTAGGTTATGAGTTTCCCTCTGGCTACAAATTTGGATGTTTTTCTACTTCTAGGTTTTGAATTGGTTTTGGATATTTTAAAAAAATCTGTTTAGTAGATTAATATGCAATCAACATATAAGAAGCTGAGATCACATGATCTATCATTTACAAGTAATGAAAGAAGAACCCACAAGGATGTTCCATCTTAGCATGCTAAGAGGAAGAGCTAGGAACTGCTGGGCTGTCTTCTGTTTAGGCTCCAGGTTGGCTCATTATAAGTGACACAGAGCTTGGGTCCTTTCAAGACAGGTAGATATACTTCCTTGTTCAGAGATTTTTTTACTGGGCATCATCCCTGGCAATTTATTTGACTAAGAATTTCTCCACCCAGGGGTTTCTTTCTTCAGCAAGGTTCCATTGAGCAATAGGCAGATAGGAATTTCCTGCCCGGACCATTTTGTGGGTGGGGAGGATACCATGGCCCATTTACTTCTCTAGTTGGAGTCTTTAGCACTGTGAAGTGGAGTTGATCATAGGAGAGAATTCTTTGATGAATTTGCTTACTAGAATGGAAAACTAGACTTAAAATGTTTTAGGTCTTATCTAATTTTGGTTAATTGTGTAAAGTGTAGAAATTAATAGTTGATAGAAGGTCACGGTGCTTTGTCACAGGAGGGATTTAAAGATCTGTGGATTTCTAGGTATGAAACCTAGAAAGGTACTCAACATGCCTATTCATGTCTATAAGCATCACATTACAGAGAATGAAAACTCAGGTGCTCAGATGCTTAAGTGCTTAAAAAAACATCCAAATCCCCATACTTCTGCCATGGGCTCAGCAGAGAGAACTGAGAAGTGTGGCATACAAAGGGCCCTTCTTTAAAATCTATAGGGGAAGAACTCTCCATCCTAGAGAAAGGACAGGCTTCATTACTTTAAAGAAAATAGCTATTAGAGAGAAAGAAAAAAGAGGTGTAGAGGAGAGTTGATAATCAGTAATAATGCAAAATACTACATGTGATCACTTTTCAGGAACAGCTATCCAGAGAGACTAATTCTGATTTCCCATTCCGTCTTTATTAACATCATGGTCTGTTTCTTTCCAGTCATATTGTCTGTTGTGAAAAACCCAATAGTAGACTGTAACACTTCTGACTTGGGAGGGGACAGTCTACATGGCCCCACAATGCAGATTCAATGAAAAGTCAGGACATAGTTTACTTAATTCTGGTGGCTCTTGGGAATAATGGAAACTTAGCAACCAAAATCTCATATAAAATTGCATTTAAAAAGATAACTTTGTCATATTAAACTCTGACTAAAGCATTCTAACACTATTGTGTGTATGTTTACTAGTAACTTGTTTCAAAACATGTTGAGAATTTGTCAAGGAGGGTTGATCCAAAATATTTTCTAATGTAAGATTTATATTTTACAACACATATATAAACATTGTGTAGGTGTTGAATGATGACAGGATGCTAAAGTAGCCAGGGATACAATACTTTATTATTTGACTTAACTTTGAATGTCTTATTTACTTCACAATAAAGATAAGACCTAAAGGCTTGTGTCTATAGAACAGAAGTGTTTTTGTTTGTTTGTGCTTTTTTGCATGTGTATGGTGTTGTGCATGTATATATGCATGTTTATATGTGTGTGGATTCCAAGGTTGATATTGGGTGTCTTTCTCAGTCACTCTCCACCTTATTGAGACAGGGTCTCTTGCTGAGCTCACCAATTCAGCTAGACTAGCTAAACCCTAGGGATTCCCTCCCTTGGGCTGGAATTACAGGTTATGTGCTGCTATGTCTGACATTTGAAGTGGATACCAGGGAGCTGAACTTAGGTCCTTGTAACACAAGGCACAGCAAGCATTGTACCCACTGAGCAATCTCCCCAATCCTTGGGCATTTTTGATATAAGGTCTCACTCTGTAGCCTAGGCTGGCCTGGAACTCACTATGTGGCCCAGGTTGGCCTCAGCCTTAGGGCATTTCTCTTGCCTCAGAAGGATTTCAAGTGTGGGCATGTTGATTTTTGAAACATCTTGATATATAGGCTAGTCTTAAACACCCAATCCTCCTCCCTCTGTCTTCCAAATTCTGGGATTAGAGGCATGAGCCACATTGTGCCAGAAGCTTTTCATTTTTTATTTCAAAACTGAAGAAATCTTATTACTTTGAACATCTATGTAACAATTAACTTTTAGGTGATATAACATAGACAACCAAGCTTGATATACACATTATTACCTTATATTTCCTTTTTCCTCATAATCTGCCACCCAGTGGTAGAAAGATAGGAAAATGGAATAAAGAAAATTTGTTCTTTGCCATATCAATTGTTTATGTGGTGGGGAAAACTTAATTAAGGTTTGTGCTTAAATTTTCACAAACATATTAAGAAATATATTCACTAATTTAAAGGCCACATTATAAGAGCTAATAAATCCTATATAAAAGGTAATCTGTCACAATAACTATTTCAATAAGTCTAAAGCAACGACACATTTCCATATTTTTGGAACCATGAGTTGGTAGTATATTTTGAATAAGGAATAGAATGTATTCATAAGGGGCATATAAATTGATAAATGAGTGGGTTGATGAAATGAAGAATCAGTGTATTGACAGATTTTCATCTGGATAGCACTTTCTGAGATGATCAAGTTTTCAAATATTTTGCTTCATTGTCTTAATTTATGAAGTTATGATGAACTGGTTGGACCCCGAGTTCCCCCTCCCCCCACATTACCATATGCATGGAGACATTTCTTCTATTAATAAATTGAAAAGGATGATGATTACTGTGGCATCCTGTCTCCAGTCACCATTTTTTTTTGTGCTATATGCTAGTTTCTGGTGAGCCCTGGAAATACACAGATAACACAAAGCCTGCCCTCAAAAGCTCATAGTCTAGTTGAAAAAGACAAACAGAAACTGATAAACTTAATGTAGATGAACAAGTGATAGAGTAGAGCCATTGACACCTTTTTAAAAAAATTATTTGAGAGAGAGAGAGAGAAAGAGAGAGAGAGAGAGACTAGGCACACCATGGCCTTCTGTTGCTGCAAACAAACTCCAGAAACATGGGCCACTTTATGCATCTGGCTTTACATGGTACTGGGGAATTGAACCCAGGCTGTCAGGCTTTGCAAGCAAGCCCCTTTAACTACTGAGGCATCTCTCCAGCCAGTGGACAGCTTTTTTTTTGTAGGAGCCCACTGGATGGAGTGGGTGTGACCTGTCTTCCTTCACAATGTCCAGGCATTTCCTTTACACGATTACAATACTACACCAAGGAGCACTTCAACTCCTAGTTCTGTGGCTCATGTACAGTCTGGGGCTTCTCATTTTATACCATTTAAGTGAGTTAACCACAATATCAAGCAGCTAGAGTAATGTACCTTTCAAAATCTGCCTTTTTGGTTCTTGAAATCCCACGTAATAGCTGTGTGTAGAATACCTGTTATTTCTTTTGTGGTTGTAGAAAGAACATTTAGTCTATGAAGCATCTCTGAAATTCAACATTATGAATTCACAACCATTAACTTCCTTTACTTCAAGTCAACATGCATTTCTCAAGTACTGACTATAAATGAGATATTTCTAGGGGAGAGTCCATCTATTTGAATTCTAAAATTACTTATAGCCTAGGGATAGTAATATTAACTAAGATAATTTTTAAAAATCATTTTAAAATATAAATTATTTTCAAATGGAGAGATAGGAGAGAGAGAGAGAGAGAGAGAGAGAGAGAGAGAGAGAGAGAGAGAGAGAGAGAGAGAGAGAATGGGCACACCAGGGCCTCCAGATGCATATGTTACTGTGCTTCTGGCTTTACGTGAGTATGGGGGAATCAAACCTGGGACAGGCTTTGCAGGCAAGTGCCTTAACCACTGAGCAACTTCTCCAGCTCTAAAGATAATTTTTATAATTATAACTAGCATGTGTACATACTCTTCTTATGTACCAGGCATTATCTGAGGGACTTTACATATTAACTCAACTAAAATGACATAAGAAATTTCACATGTCTCTGACTTGTTCTCTGTAAAATTGGAAACAAGGAAATGAAAAATTATGTTGATGTCTCAATAAACAGTATTCTAACTCCTTTTTTATTTGAAAGATCACATCAGAAAACTCCAGTTGAAGAGTTGCTTATAGTTCAGACCTTATGGACTACCACTCATAGTTGCATGACACTTAGAGATATAAATCCAAAAATTGTTTTTGTGAGTGGAGAACTTGATAATAATTTTTTACTATGGACAAAAAGTTTTTCACTATGGTTAGTCTGTATTTAGTCAAAATATTCTAAATGTACTTATTTGTTGATAACTTCACACATATATAAAATGTATTTTGATCAATCATATAAACCACCCTCTCTCATACCCTCCCAGTTCAGCTGTATCTCTTCTTTCCACTACACCACTGAAGACCATGAGTCTTCCAACCCCAGCAACCAGCTGCCAATAACTCCTCGGGGAGTGCTAGAGATATAATCACCACACACACACACACACACACACATATATATATATATATATATACATATATATATATATGTATATATATATAATGTACCCTAGTCACAATTCCTTCCCATCATCCTCCTTTGTCCTTCATTCCCCACATTCCTTCACTGACCACCCCTCTTCTTCTTTCCATGGGGCCATATTAGATCATGAAGTTTTTCTGCAGGTAACAACAGCTGCTATATGAATCACTGGACACTTTGTGTCTAGAAGACAGCATTCCAAAGCACTCCACCCCATCCTTTGGCTCACACATTCTCCTCTGCCATCTCTTTCAACACTTTGTTGACAAGTTATGAATCTCTGTATTAACTGGCACTTACTGCAAAATGCAAGCTTTTCAGAACAAGGCTGAGAGCAGCACTAATAAGTGGATATGCACAGATATTTACAAGGAACACACCCATTTAGTAAAGCAATAATAGTAGGAGCTGATTTACCATGTCAGGCATACATTCCCTCCTGCAGAGAGGGCCTCAAATCCAATCAGAAAGTGGTTGGTTACCCCCACTGCAGTCATTCCATGAAGCAAGTTGGTGTTGAATGAGCAGAAAGCAAGGGCACAGGAATGCTTGCTTCAGTTTTTCTGATTCCAAATCACTTGGGTCAATGTTTTCCAAATCAACACGTGGAACATCACTTGGGTCCTGTGAATCAAAACCCTTGGGGGATTTTGTATGTGTTTGGAAATTCCCCCAGGTGATTCCAATGCACATAGCTGATTAAGAGACATAAAAGAGACAAGCCTAGCTTTCTGAAAGTATTAACTGAAAGTTATTTGCTTCATATATTATTATATTCTTGAAATAAAACCACAACATTCAACATCCCTCTGTGGAACTGTCTAAACAGGCCTCTTGTGGACAGTCTTCACTGTGGTTATTTGCCTGCTTTGCCAAAGTGAAGCCAGTACAGCAATAGCTCAGCAGTGAAAGGACTCCAGAGAGAGGCAAGAATGCCAACTGCCCCAAACGACTGCCATCTCTGACTGTGAACATTTACCACGCTGTGGTAGGCATGGTAAGGCCACAAGGGACTGGGCCAGTTTATTTATGAGGAAACATGATGCAGCCAACAGTGATAGAGACAGACTGTTAAAGATATTTTTAAAGAATAGCAGATAATGGCTATGAAGTCTTATTTTATGCTAGACCTATTTAGAACATTTTCTCCTGATTATCACATTTTATCCTCACAATAGCCTTAAAAGTTGTTTTGTTATTATCCCCAACTTATATTCAGATGAGGAACTGAGACATAGAGAAATCAAGGTTACAAATGCAGTAATGATGTCACAAGCAAAATTTGGGGCTGACTGGTTAGCCCATATTTGAATTAAGTGTGAAGGTCACACAACTGGATGACTATTTTTAAGAGGCAAGTTTTGTTCTGTCTCCTGTGTGTGTGTGTGTGTGTGTGTGTGTGTGTGTGTGTGTGTGTGTGTGTGTGTTACTAGGGTGTTAACAGCAGCTCGGTGCATAGAGAGGATTAAGGTGAGAGGAATGGATATTGCCTTTACCAAGAGACCATGCTCATCTCCTTCCTCGTCCAACTTGCACTCCTTTCTAGAGATTTTCTTTTCCTTCTTCCCCCATGTTTTTCCTTAGTTATTAGTTTATACATTCCACTCACAGAAATTTCTTAATGTTTTGGGGGGCCCTCAGGTATAAAATGTTGGGGGGGAGCTGGAGGGAAACATATACCAGGTAAAGGAAGAACAGCAAAATCTGCAAGACAAGAATGCTCTTGAGAGGAAAAACAGAAAGAACCTAGAAAGAATGCAAGCTGAGGGGAGGGAGGAAGGGAGAGTGAGAAGGAAGGAGGGAGGAAGGGAGAGAGGGAGGGAGGTGTCTCTGCTGACTCTCAACCATTGAGGCAGCAATTAGGTTCTTGGGAAGGTTAGAGGGAAGGGAGGAGATTACACCTTGGAGATGACTGAGCCTAGGAATGCAGAGAGGAATGTCGTCAGACAACAACCAAGACACAAACAACACCCATGCAGAAGTTAGAGCCCTGGAGAACAGAGGGGAAGCAGATGCCTTGACTGGGGTGGACCACTATCAAACAGGACTCTTGTCTCACAATCCGTGAAATACAAAATCCTTTACGTTTTGAGTGAAAGGAAACTTTGAAGTAAGCAGGGCAGTTTAAAGCGTTTATGTGCAGAGCTCTCATACATGGGGAGGATGGCTCAGTGGATGAAGTGCTCCCTGACTTTGGATCCCCAGCTGTGGCAGATTCTGTAATCCCAGCATGACTACTGCCAGATCCGAGGTGGCTTCATAGAATGTCCCAGAAGCTTAAGGACCAGCTAGCCTTGCAAATGAAGTGAACAGGAGAGACTGCCTCAACCAAGATGGAAGGCGCCAACTGACACCCCAAAGACTGTGGTCCTCTGACCTGCACATGCGCACAGCAGCACATCACACATGGGCCTGCGTTCACACACACACAACCCCTCTCCCATCCCAAAAAAGAACCCTGGGAAAATGACAATCTGCTGCGAATCCCCCAATCAGCAAAGCAGATCTGCTCCTAGTCAAGTTGGGGTAGGCCAAGGTCCCTCTCTTCTGCCCGTTCCACTATTTCCTGGAAAATCCAAATCAGAAAAGTGTTTGAAAAGCAGCAATTTGGTCCATTGTCCCTATTTACAAATGACTGAGATGCAGAAAGATGACAGGACTTTCAGACTAAAATTCTCCTCCCTCAACCCCCCACTCAGCATGCCGACTGCTGTATGGCTGCCTTTATGCCTTTATTATTACTTTTCACTTTTTAATTGTTTTTTTTTGACACTGGTTCTATGTAGACCAAGATGGCCTTGAATTTATGGTGATCATCCTACCTCTTCCAACTGCTGGGATTATAGGCATGTGCCACCATGCCGGGCTATGACTCTGCCTCGTTGGCAAACACATCTATACTGAGCACTATGTGTGAAGTACTTGATCCTGGGTGCTGCTGGCTAGGGTGGCAAAGTATAATCTGTGGTCTTCAGAGCATTTAGAGATTAAGTAGGGAAAGGGAATAATCAAAAGTCAAAGTTAGGGCTGGAGAGATGGCTGAGCAGTTAAGGCACTTGTTTCCAGTGCCTAAGGCCTGCGGTTCAATTCCCCAGTAACCACATAAGCCAGACCCACAAGGTGGTGACCCTGGTGCTCTCTGCTCTCTCTCTCTCTCTCTCTCTCTCTCTCTCTCTCTCTCTCTCTCTCTCTCTCTCTCTATCTCTCTCTCTCTCTATATATATATGTGTGTGTGTATCTACATATATACAGATATATATTTGTATCTCTCTGCTTGAAAAATGAATAAATAAAATTTTTTAAAAAGTCAAAGTTAGACAGCTGAAAGAAGAAAGGAGGTAGTTTGTAGCTGCTCACTGAATGAGTGTTATAAATCAGAGGCCACCTAACTCCACTCCCCAAGGGCCTCTTAAACACACCTGCAGTTGCTTAACTTCTTACCTGCAGGTGGGAACCTGTTGGCTGCTACCCCAGGCCTGATCCAAACTGGAGAGATTTAAAACCCCCTCAGATTACCAGCCTGGGGCTGGTTTCAGCTTTGTGTAGCTTTCAAAAGAGTTTCATGGTAGGAGAGAAATGAAATCAGTCTACAGGTCCATCCGCAATGACTGGATAATGAAAATGTGGTACAGATGTGCAGTGGAATTTTATTCATCCATAAAGAAAAATGAAATTGTGAAATTTGTAGGGTAAATGGATGGTGGATCAGTAAATTATAATGAGCAAGGTAATCCAGACTCAGAAAAAATACTACAGGACTACAAGTTCTCTCCTATATGAGGATTACTTATATATGTATGGAGAGAGAGAGACAGAGAGAGAGAAAGAGAGAGTAGGTGTGGTCATGAAGCTAGAAAGGGGACCACTTGAAGAGAAATTAAAAGATGTTGAGGTGGGGAGAGGTCAATGGAACACGTGTGACAGGAAGGCCTGGGAGGCTGCTCAGGGTGAACCAGGCCTGCAGGGGACGGCAGAGGGAGGGGGATAATCAACAGAAACAATCATTATTGAAAATGCCATCATGAACCTATTACTTCACATGCTCCTTTAACATTTTTAAATTAGGGGTGAGGGAGATAGCTCAGTCAGTACGCTGTTTTGCCTTCCCATCATGAGGACCTGAGTTTGATACCCAGAACCCAAGTAAAAGTGCCTATAGCCCCAGTGCCAGGGAGGTGGAGGTGAGGGTCCCTGGGGCTTCATTTCTTTAACCTAAACATGCATATGCACACATGTTCATGTGCTGTACACAAACACGCGCATGAACACACACACCCATGAATAAAATTTTAAAATATAAAAAAGCAGAATTAAAAAAAGAGTGTTTGAATACATGATTGTTTCTGAGTTCACACTGTGGAAGCCTTCTCTCCCAGAGAAATGAGACCCTGCTTTGCCTTTGAGGGTTCTCCCAAGGAGTAGACTTCATTATTAGGCCTCATGACCAAAGCTTTTTACCTCTATGGAAATGACCCTGCGGATGCATGCTGGGTATTTTTCAAGAATTGCCTGCTATTGGGGGTTTTGATTCGTCCATAGCTTGTTTTCTTTTATTTTGCTTGGGGGGCTGGGTGTTGAGCTGATTCTGCTGCATTATGTGGCTGGCATGCTGTAAGTCTGTGTCCTGTTTGGCGGGTGTGCGACGCCTACCCAATGGACTGATGTCCAGTTTCAGTTCTGAATCCCTTTGGGACTTGGTGATCCATGGGACAGAGCTACTGAGCTTCTGGCTGTTTTTGCTGGTGGCCTCTCCACCAGTCTGACGGAACTTGCTTTGCCCTTACTTGACTGCGTGTGTCCCTTCCAGGCCCTTATGTCCAGTCAGGGGCTGGACATGGAAAATTAGCCATGGCTCTGTGGCATCTCAGCCAACAGCTGCTGGAGGAGAGTCCCTCTGAGGCTTTACGGCTCTCTCCTCCACAAGGTGAACGACTTGAGTACTCAGCATATGTCCTCTCCATGTGGCCTATCTCTCTGACACTTGGACACACATGGAGGAGTTCTAGAAATTCTGCCTGGTCATTTGGGGTGGGTGCGATTCTTCCTGGTTTTCTAGGACCTAGAATATGGTCATGGGCTCTTCTACTGACAACAGGAAAGCCAGGCTGGAATCCACTTACCTTAAGGAGTAGTCCTTCTGCTTCAAACAGCCCCAATCAATGCCCCTGAGATAGTATTTATGGATGGACCCTGACAAAGCTTTCAGGAGGGGACAAAAATGCTGTGTGATGGTTTGATCCAGGTGTCCCCCAGAAATGAATGTGTTTTGAATGCTGGATCCCCAGCTGATGGCAGTTTGGGGTATTGGAACCTTGTTGGAGGTGGGCTTGTGGGTGTTCTAGCCAGCTTCCCCTTGCCAGTGTTTGGCACACTCTCCTGTCGCTTTTGTCCACATGATGTTGGCCAGGAGGTGATGTCCAGCCTCTGCTCATGCCATTGTTTTCCCTGCCACCATGGAGTCTGTAAGCCGAAATAAACCCTTTCCTCCAATTGGTGCCTGTGGTCAGGTTCTTTGTTGCCGCAATGAGAAAGCTGACTACAACATGTTGTGAGAGAAAACCAGAGTGGACCATGGCAGGAAGATGCTGAGCAGACTTCTCCTCATCACAGCAGCTTGAAAACCATCCAGCCATAGGTCCAATGAATACCAAGGGTAGAGAATGCTCAGCTACATATGAAAGGCTGGACAAATCCTTGCTTTCTCCACATGGCCTGGAACTTTTGTTTCTTGGCCAATGCTCAATATCAAAACTACCTGCTTAGAGGGCTGCAAATTGCAGTTTTCATGTTCTCTGTAGTTGGACCAGATCTTTGCCAGCCTTGACTATGTCTTTAATGGAAGACTATTGGTCACAGCCTGAATCTCCAGAGTCATATTGGAACCTGAGCTGGAGACACTTGCTTCTCTGACATTTGTTATTCTTAGTACTATTTACTTGTCTTGGGAGAGTCCAGCTCTGACTAAGGGTTGGGTCTTCCCTTGTCACTTTCAGTGTCTGATCTTTCCTTGTGGAAACAGCATTCCATAATAACGGACAACTCTCCCCACTTTCCTCCTAGTGTTTTAGGAGCAAGTTGTGGTTTCTTTTGTTTTGTGGCCTGTGGACCTAGGTCATGTTGAGCAAGTCAGAACCCTAAATCCTCCAGGAATCTCTGTATAGCAGCCTCCCTTGAAGGCTGCTCAGTCCTATCTGTACTCCGGCTATGGAGTATGCTGATGTTACACGCCTGTCATCCTGTTCTTGGGGACCATCTCTGCTAAGTAATCGTCCTGTCAGTGGCAGCAGGGGTGAAAGAGACTGGGCTCCAAACTGCCACCTGCAGTCTGAGGCTTTCCCTTAATCATTTTAGAAACTCCCATTCAAGTAAGGTTGCACTCTTGATTTGCCATGGAAAAGAATTCCAGAGTTTGGGGAGCCATTTTCTTCAGTGATAAAGCCATGGGCAAGTTGCATGGGCTCTGGTAAATAAGCCTCCACCCATGCTCATGCAAGCAAAGGTAATAAAACTCAGTCACACACACACACACACACACACACACACACACACACACGTACTCACAGACACGCACACTCACAGACATCAAAGTAGAATATGGACTAGCTGGGAAGAAGAACAGGCTCTGCAGAAGCCCTTGGCCATCCCAGAGGGGGAAGCAGGATCCTGACTTCTAGCTTCTAGGACACTTATCTCCATAGGAGTTCCTGCTTTCACTGCTGCCACCTCCTGGTCAAAAGTGCCAAATGCACTGCTTCTGGCTTTGCCTTTCCTTCCTTCCTTCCTTCCTTCCTTCCTTCCTTCCTTCCTTCCTTCCTTCCTTCCTTCCTTCCTTCCTTCCTTCCTTCCTTCCTTCCTTCCTTCCTTCCTTCTCTTTCTTTCTTTCCCTTCTTTCTCTCTTTCTTGTCTTTCTATTTTTAGAACCTGTGTTTTTAACAATTTATTGCTGGTACCTTTTGACCTATTAGTGCCTAATTAAGCACCTCCTCTGACCCAAATCTCCTTGGGTTTTATTAGAATTAATTAAAATGTAGGGACCACTATCATAACATTTATATCCAATGAATTGAAGAACATTTAAATTTTGATAAAAATAGAGGATTTAAAAATATTTTTAAAATATTTATTTGAGAGAGAGAGAAAGAGAGAGAGAGAGAGAGAGAGAGAGAGAGAGAGAGAGAGAGAGAGAGAGAGTTATGAGCACACCGGTACTTTCTGCTGTTGCAAACAAATTCCAGACACATGAGCCACCAAGTGCATCTGGCTTTATGTGAGTACTGGGGGATTGAACCTTGGCTGTCAGGCTTTCAAAGCACGTGCCTTTAATCATGGAGCCATTTCTCCAGCCCCAATATGGGGAAATTTTTAATTTGAGGAATGTCATAAGAAAGCAGAGTCTTGAAATCCAAATAATGATGACAGGTGTGAAAAAATATGTGACCATAGACCATGATCTTTCTATGTTGCTACATTAATAGCTCAATTTCACAAAGCTTCAGTTCAAATAATTATAGACAGCTGTTCCAGATTTGGTATGTTTTCATCTATTCCTTCAGCTATAATGATATACGTTTGGTTTCCCATGGATGAAAGGATAAATATCTATGAGCTGAAACATATACTTCTTTATTTACAACTGCCTTTTATTGAAGGATTAAGTAGTAAGTGTGAAATATACACTATTACTGAATCCTTAAAAACCTCACACTTAATTAGTCTAATTTGGTTTAGTTTTCCCACAGAGGCGTTCTGTATCTGGGGGTGGGAAGAGTTTGGTTCCTTGAACCATACTAGACATCTGTCAGAGCAATTAAAAATCTCATGGTATAGACCTGGCTCCTGTCCTTGTCAGTTGGCTGTAAAAGTGGTGAGGAAAAAGATGGTGTTAATTAGTAGGATCAAAGAAAGTCTGTGAATGATTTTCTCAGCTGAAGAAACAGAAATATTGTCTAGAGTTCAAGCAGCTGGCAAGTACAGGTTAAAAGCACCAGCAGCAGTTTAGTATCTGGCCAGGTTATGCTCCTCAAGGATGGCCCTTTCTTGGTATGTTCTGCTATGGTGAAAGGGGAAGGGGCAAACACGCTCACTTCCACCCTCATTTAATAAGGGTGCTAATACCGTTCATGAAGACATGGTGCTCATGACTTATGCACTTCCTAAAATCTACCACCTCTTAATAGTATTGTGTTTGGAGATGGGGTGGATGCATCATCATTCAGACCATAACAGTGTGTTACATTTCATGAAAATGTATGCTATAATAGTTCGTAATAACTGTTCCTCATCCAGAAATTGTCAACAGATGTCCTAGAGATGGTGAACAGAGAATTCTAGGTTGCCTTAACTTCTCACTGACTGCTTGGTTCCCTGAGATATATTTTAAATAAGAAAAAAACAGAATATCTATCTTATTTATAAGATAACTTATGCTAAGGGTTTCTTCTTCAATACTGAATACTGATTGAACACAGGGCCATGAACATACTAGCCAAGTGCTCTACCACTGAACTATATTCCCAATCCTCTTTTTACTTTGTATTTTGAGGAAGGGTCTCACTACGTTGCTCAGGCTGGCCTTGAACTCACTATAGTCCTAGCAGTCTTGGAACTTGTGATCCTCCTGCCTTGGCCTTCCAACCAAGATTATAGGCCAGTGCTACCAGGTCTGCTTTTTAAATAGTATAGCTTATAAACTTTCAAACAATTTTTATTTCAAGGTAGGGTCTCACTCTAGCCCAGTCTGACCTGGAATTCACTATGTAGTCTCAGACTGGCCTCTAACTCACAGTGATCCATCTATCTCTGCCTCCTGGGTAATGGATCTTTTTTTAAAAAAATATTTTTTATTTATTTATTTGAGAGAGCCAGCAAGCAAACATGGGCACACCAGAAACTCTGGCCACTGCAAGTGAATGGCAGATGCATGTGCCCACCACTTTGTGCATCTTGCTTTATATGGGGGACTGGGGAATCGAAGCCAGGCTGGCAGGCTATGCACGCAAGCACCTTCAACCACTGGGCTATCTCCCTAGCTCTAAATTAGTCTTTTAAGAGTTTTTACTACATCTAAGGGTTTGAAAGTTATTCTGTGTAAATCACTCTCATATGTTTGTATGACATATGAACCCGCTTAAATATGACATCATCTGTGTCACGTCTGTATTTGCTTCATTATGCTTGAATAAATTTTAAAATATCAATAAAAGGGCATATCTTCTCAGTAATATGTATGCAGTTGGTAAAATTCACCCCTTCCTTTGAGTTGTTCTCTTGGCTTCATTACGAATATGTGAGTTTTGGAAAGTTGCTTAAGTGTTCTGAACCTCAGATCACTCATTTGTAGAACTTGGAAAATTAAACTAGAGAATTAAGTTAGATGCTTTTAAGGATAGTAATAGGGGCTGGAGAGATGGCTTAGCGGTTAAGGCACTTGCCTCCAGTGCCTAAGGTCCCTGGTTCAATTCCCCAGTAACCACATAAGCCAGACCCACAAGGTGGTAGCCCTGGTGCCCCCTCTCTCTCTGTATCTCTCTGCTTAAAAAATGAATAAATAAAATATTTTTAAAAGGATAGTAATAGTGCATATTTATCACTTAGTAATAGTGCATATTTATAGTACCTAGTAATTCCATAAGGTAGGAGTGGGTAAAGAGGTATATGCTTTAGCTTATTAAACTGAATCCTTTACCAATATGAAAACAGAGGCATGGATGTAAGTGACTCTGAAAAATATCTCATACTTAAACACCTTAGGCCTCGGTTGCTACACCTGTAAAATGTGATATAGTGATGCCAGTAATTTGATTTGTTTGAGACATAATTGTGTAGATTTTTAAATTTAATTTTCTGAGTTTTGAATTATCTGGTTTCTCTGTCCTTTGTGTCTTAACAAATTAAAATACTTCGCTCAAAACGTTCAGAGAAATTATTAACATCTATAGTTGTCTGTAGTTGACATTATATCTAGTTTGGTCGTGAATTACATTTTTACAAAGTACTCCTGTGACTCAGTGATTCGGGTATTCTAAAAACCAGCCTCTTCTGAGAAACGTGAGCTAACACAGTGTCCTCTAAACTGAAGTGTGTGTGTGACTCAGTGCATCAAGAAAACTACATTAGAAGTTCCATTTGTATTTCTCTAAAACAGATTTCCACTCATATTGAATAAACTGCATCCCTTCATTAGGTCTGCATGTCTGATTGTCATGAACTCTGAGAGGTGCTGTGAAAGGAGGGAAAAGCCTGAAGTCCTGGTGATGGGGAGGCGGAGACAGGTGGATCCCTAGAGCTCACTGGCCTGCCAGTCTAGTCTGGTTGGTGAGCTCCAGGCCAGCCTCAGACAAGGGGGACACTGCTTCATTAACAGCACCTGAGGTCATCCTCTGGCCTCCACACATGTGCATGAGCCTACATACGCACACAAAAGAAGAAAAGAAAAGGAAGGAAGGAGGAAGAAGAGAAGGATGAGGAGGGGAGGGGTGGGAGCTCACCACAGAGAAGCCGGTGCTCAAACTTCTTTTCCTTTAAGGAAGACAAGAGACAAAGTGAGTTTTTGGATTATAGAGTCCCCAGGCTACTTTTGCAAAATGGATAAGTGGATTAAAAAACCCTAAATTCTTTACAATGAAAATGAATAAACATGATAATTTAAGTCCAAGTAATCAACCAAAAAAAAAAAAAAAAGGGAATATTGGTGCTTTGAGATGCAAAAGAAAAGCCAGGACTATATCTAATCAGATCTGACAGGAAGTCTTCTTCTCAAGCTTGACATGATCACAAAGGCTATTTGAAATATGAGCCTACATTTAGTATGGTTAATAATCCTGCCCTCTTTGGGGAGCTATCTTTAGATTTTTCATAAAGCAATGATAATTAACCCCATCAGATAGGAAAGCATGGTAAACAAGTTCCTTTAACCTCTGAGCCATCTCCTTAGTCAAGAAGGCAATTTAAAATGGAGTGTTTTTACATTTTTAAAAGGGTTTTTGTTTTCTTGTGAAATTAAGGAAGCAATTTAAAAGATTATTTCCAATTTATTATAACCTTTTATATCCCACAAATTACAGTCCTCGAGCCACCTTAAAAATTTTCCTACACTCCAGATTGCTTACCATTTCTTTATTCTCTTCTTCTTGAAAATATATTGCAGGAAAAACTCTGTGAAATAAATAGGTCTTCAGCCTCCAGAATAAAGAAACCATCTTGGAAAGCTAATGCTCCACAGCTAAAAATCCATGTATTATCAATGCCTGAAAGTTAATCCTCCAAGCCGAGTTTCATATTTTGTATTGCAATCTCAAATCTGGTTCATTTTATTTTCCTTCTCTTTTTTTGGGGGGGGGAGTGAGAGAGTGGGAGAGAGGTTACTTTTTGCCTCTAATTACTGCACCAGGAAGACTTTCACCAGATGACTTACAAAACTGCAAAGTTTTCATTGAATTTTTATTACCATAGCATGAATAATGCATTGGGTCTTGAAATGTCACAGTGAACATCAAATAATTTTACATAATACATTCTTGCTGGAGTCTCAAGCAGCCAGCAATCCTGGGAGCAGTAGAGAAGGCACAAGTTTGGAAAGGAACTTGGATACAAATTTATCATTTACCCAGGAGGAATAAAATAAATAATAAGTAGCAGACTACATGGAGAGGCAGGATAGGAATGAACATTTAAAAAAAAAAAACAAATTAAAAAACCAAAATTAGTACAGTTGTCCTTGGGGATAAATAGTTAAAAAGCCAGAGGGTAGGCAGAAGCAAATGACAGGCAAGGGGAAGACAGGGAGAAAGGGGAAGGAAGGTTAGAAACGTCATGTGTACAGGAATGAGGGTGATGCTTAATGCCTTTGAGAAATGCAGGAATTGAATTTGAAGCTGCGGTAAAATGGAATCAGTTTGGAACCACAGCAGAAATGCAGCTTCCACAGACTCTGGGGGTTCATTCCAGGTTTAGGGGTCTGGAAGCAGAATCCCACCGCTGCCTATTTGTGGATGCCTGCTAGCTGGTGACAGTGCCCATCCTTCTAGCTATGCCTTCTCTCAGGTTTCAAGACAGACCATATTATGATAACCTGGCCAGAAATAAGTGTTCAACCCCTTTATGGAATATCCTTTTAATTATCTACCCAATAAATGACTCCTTTTTTCTTGCCAGTAAAATTGTTTTTAAAGGAAGGTCACAGTTTTGTCATCACTACATACCCAAGGCAGAAATCTCCATCTCTTAGACAGAAAGGAAGACAGATCCCTCACTTCTCACTGAACTCACCAGACCCTCAGTTCCTCCTACAGGCAGCTGGTGGCAGGGTGAGAAAATGCTAACATTGGACCAGTGTGGGTGGCATGTGTGTGTGTATTGTATAGTGTATATAATTGGGTGTACCCTGTGCACATGCATGTGGAGACCAAAGTAGAACATTGGATTTTCCTCTATGCTGACCAGTATGTCCCAGGTATTCTCCTGTCTCTATCCCTTCCTCAGACCTCAGGACTGGAGTGACAGGCTTGCACAGCCATGCACGTGGGTGCTAGGATCCAGCTCCAGCTACCATGCTGAGTGGCAAGTGCTCTGCGACCCCCTTGACTGTCTCCCCAGCCCCCAACGTTAGACTCTTCATTCCCCCTGTCATTCTTTCCTCAAAACATCTCAGTTATATTTTCTCTCTCTCTCTCTCTCTCTCTCTCTGAAATTTCTCTCTCCTGCCCACACATACAAACACACACACACACACACACACACACACACACACACACACACACACTTTCTATAGAGTCTACTAACCTATCTGTTCTCAGGGATGTAAGGCCTCATACTTACCCCATAAAATGAGTCAAGATTGTCCTTAAGGTAAGACCCTATTGCTGAAGAAACCACAGAAAGTCATCACACAACACCAAGAAACCCTTTGAGATCCAGAATGGCAGCCAGCTCCCAGATGGTAGCATGTGTAGTGCTGGTAGGTGCTACATAAGCTGCCAGGGGAAACTGGTCAATGATATTTGGAGAAAGCAGAGACCACTGATATAAATTTCAGACTGATGTCATGAGAATGCTGAACACAATGCTCTATGGGAGAGATCAGCAAGCCAAGAAGTGATCACCTGTGCAATAGTGGCACCAAAACTTAGGGAGTAATCAAAGCTTTCAAATTGGTCAAGAGATCTACTCAGTGACAAAGAACCCTTAACTGGAATTGGGATACAGGGCAAAATCTTATGGGAACCAAAAACCTGGACTCCAAGGGGAAATTCCCACAACCAGAGACTTACAGAGAGGCTATACCCATCCAATAGAATCTTGCCAAATTAGTAATGTATGTCTAATTTAACCTATACTGATCTTACTCGCCAATAGAGATTCTATTTGTATGTTTCAGAAGGCAGCGAGAGAGCCATGGTCAATCCAACTTCACCAACAAGCCACAGGATGATGACTGACATCTCAGCAAGAGATGAACCACCCCAAGCCTATCATATAGGCCCCAAATGAAACCTATGAGAAAGTGGCATGATAAACAAGAGACCTATCATCACAGCAAGTCAGATAACCCAGGGTAGGTCAACGAGACAAACACCAACAATACCCAACACAATCCAAAGCAGAAGTCCGGAGACACTTAAGATCTCAACAATAAAGCAGACTTAAAACTTGCCCACTATGACTCAGCGAACTGAGCAGAAGAAGGGGCCGAAAGACTGTAAGAGCCATGGTGGGGGAGAATATCCAGAGACATTGCACCCCTCAATAATAACACACAAAGCTGGGGAGGGGGGAAAACTGGCTACCTCTTGTACAATTCATAAAACCCCCTACTCCATGGACTGATCCAGTTATGCCCAGCAAGGAGGATACCCAGTGGGTTGGGGACAGGGAGGAAGGAAATGGATACCATCATAAGATTTGCTCATACAATGTATCTAATTATGGATAATAAAGATATCAATAAAAAAAGATTGTCCTTAAAACAGCCTTAGCAATTCTCTAGTACCATTACCTAGTGATTGCTCCGGGTTAAGTGTGTGTATTAGTTTGCTACTGCTGCTGGAACAAGCCCCAAGTTTGGCAGCTCTACAAAAAAGAAAGTCACTATTTCACAGTTCTGTAGGTCAGAAGTTTGTGTGTGCGTGTGTGTGTGTGTGTGTGTGTGTGTGTGTGTGTGTGTGTGTAGGTCCTTTGGTTTCTGCGATGTTGATTTAATAAAGACAAAATCATGTTGTTGACCAGCTAGACTTTATTGAGAGCTCTTCATCAGGTGTTCTGGGAAGGATCTGCTTCTGATCATACTCTAGCTTATGGTGAATACAGATCCAGTGTATAAGATGATGTCCTCTGTCCTTGTTGGATGTTAGCTGGGTGTGGCCCCTACATTACTAAAACCTTCTTTCCAGTCCTTCTATAGGAACCTTTCCTTCTCACCAACACAGTACCGAATTCTTCACACTTAGATCATTTGACCAATTTTGTTTTAGCTCTCTCGCTCCAGCTAGAGTAAATCCTCCACTTTTAAGGAATTGTGTGGTTAGATTGGCTCTTTGAGTAATCTAGGCTACTCTATTTTAAAGGAAGCAAACTTAATTATATTTTCATATTCATAGATTGTGAGGATTAGATTGTGGATATACAGGGGGCCCATTATTCTGCTTCCCATAGTATGCAACATATCTCCAATTTAAAAGTGAAGTCCACTGAGGGACTTTTTTTGATGAAAAAAAGGAGTCACTACACTTGTTCTCAGCTACTGATAGTGGTATGGAAGTTTGGAGCTGCAGCAGCCACTTTGTAACGAGGAGACATTAAGGATGAGTATAAAACCTCAATACACTTAGAGTATTAGAGCAGGAGACTTGAAAGTGCCTGGGATCTTGATGACATTACTGAAAAGCAGAATCGATGCAATCGTTTTTGTCTTGGAGGGTTGCCATTTGTAGAAAATATTTGGCTGTGTGTGGTGGTGTGTGGATTTAATCCCAGCACTGAGGAGGCTGAGGTAGGAGGATCCCAGTAAATTGAAGATCAGCCTAGGTTACAGACGGAGTGAGTTTCAGGTCAGCTTGGGCTGGAGTGAGACTTTGCCTCAAAACCAAACCAAACAAACCAAACAAACCAAAAAAGGAAAATAACTATATGTTTCCCATTACTATAATTAAAAACAATTATAAATGATATGTTGCTCTTTGCCCCAATTCCTGGAACTCTGCTTTTCAATATCTTGAAATGTACCATTGACTAATCTGCTTGGATTCATTTATACTTTATACTATTTTATAAAATAAGTGTCCTCATTGTTAGATCCAATCATGGCTTTGAGTTCCAAAGAATGCCAAACTGAAGCATACTGACCAAATCCTCTCAGCATAAGTAATACAAGATTTACATTTTTTTCTGTGTTTGTGTTGCTGGGGATTGAATATGGGATCTCATAAATGTGAGGCAAACACTCTACCACTGAGCAACACTACCAACCCCATTAATTAATTATCTAGTTAATTAGTTGTGTGTATATGTGTGGGTGCATGTGCATGGAGATCAGAGGGGCAAGCTTGCTTGTTGTTACTCAGGTGTCATCCACCTTTTTAAAGACAAGTTCTCTCCTTGGCCTGAAAGCCCCAAAGATCTGCCCATCTCTACTTCCCCAGCACCAGATTTATGAGTGAATGCTTTTTTACTAGTGTTCTGGGGTTCTAACTCAGATCTTCATGCTTGCCAAACAAGCAGTGTGCTGAGTGTGCAATTTATTTATTTATTTATTTTGAAATAAAGTCTCATGTAGCCCAGGCTGGCCTTAAACTCCTGATTCTGCTTCCAGCAGTCAATTACAGATATTCGCTCTGCCTAGCTCCACCAACCTCCTTTAAAGAGTTTGTTGAAAAAGAAAAATGAAGAAGCAGCTAGGTGTGGTGGTGAACACATTTAATCCCAGCACTCTGGAGGATCACCATGAGTTTGAGGCCAGCCTGGAGTTAGAGAGTGAGTTCCCGGTCAGTCTCATCTAGAGTGAGACCATGTTTTGAAAAGCAAACAAAGAAAATGTATGTGCAAGTAAATAAAGAATAAAAGAAGATGAACCCACAAGGTTGAAAATATTATCTTTTTCTTTACAGCAAAGACTTGCTTATTTTCAGAGGTGTCACCTTACGAAGCTGAGCTCAAGGGTTTTTTACTCACAGTCATTGGCTTAGCATTTAATACCTTGGAAAAACTATTATAGACTACCATGTTAAGCTTTTGCCACAGGCGAAGACGAATTCTATCTTTATACTCAATTCCTTTTTATTTTCAGTTCAGTTTATTAAATTTCTATTTTTACAAGAACAGGAAAGACACTGGGGTTATGCTCTGAATGAAACAGGGTCTCAGTGTATTTGAAAATCATCCAGAAGGCCATCTTTTCTGGGACAAACTATGCAATATTCCAACAAAAGATAAGGTCCTGTATACAAAGGGTTGTATACAATTTTTTGTGGTGCTGGAAATGGAACCCAGGGTTTATTTATTGTGTGTGGGTTTTTATTTTATTTGAGGGAAGATCTCTATCCCTGCCTGACCTGGAACTCATTTTATAGCCCAGGCTGGTGTCCATCTCATGGTTATTCTACTTCAGGCCCCCAAGTGCTGGCATCATAGGTGTGAGCCACTGTGCCTGACCCCTTTTAAATGCCAGGCTGTGCTTTGCTGTTGAACTAAATCGCCAGAACATTTTTACATGGATCACCTTTTCCAAGATGGTGATGGTCAGCAGGTAGTTGGAACTTTGTGCCTGCAACACAGAAGCAGAGGAAGAGAAAAGGGAGGCAACCATGACTCAGCAGCTGCTCTGTGTACTGGGTTTCATTTTCATGGTGTCAATCCTGGGAGGTAGATGGTGCTGTGCAGTCTCTCCAGCCTGTGGTCTTCTTTCTACTTCCGCTCACACTCTGGCCTGTGTGCCTTCCACTCAACCAACTGCTTCTTAGAGGGAAGGTAGGGATGAATACAAAGAATGGGGAGAAATTCATAAATTTCTTTAAAACCGTGGCATGGACAGACAGAACAAACTAGAGTAAGAGGAAAAAATCAAACACCAAAACGGTTAGGGTTAGTGAAGGGATTGCTATGCTGAATTTTGGACAGAAAGCAGAGCAAAGAAGTGGAAAACTGAGTCAGGGATCAGTCTTTTTTGTTGTTGTTGTTGGTTTTTTGAGGTAGGTTTTCGCTCTAGTTCAGGCTGACCTAGAATTCACTAAATTCACTATGTAGTCTCAGGGTGGCCTCGAACTCACAGTGATCCACCTGCCTCTCCCTCCCAAGTGCTGGGCTTAGAGGCGTGCACCACCATGTCAGGCTCAGCATGTTTTAAATAGAGAGTAGCGGCATGGAGACTTAGAAATTTAAAGTTCTAAAAACTTTTGTACTTACAAGGAGAACATATACTGAGATGAAGCAACTGAACTCAGCCAACAGAGTACAAGGGTCATGTGTGGCTAGTTGATTAAAACTAAATAAAAATTTAAAAATTCAAGATACAGTTCTATTATTAAAATATTTATTTGAAAAAGGAGAGAGAGAGAGAGAGAGAGAGAGAGAGAGAGAGAGAGAGAGAGCCACTTGTCACTGCAAACATCTTCAGACACATGAGTCACTTTGTGCATCAGGCTTTATGTGGACACTGGTGAATTCAACCCTGGCCTTTAGGCTTTGCAAAACCACTTTAACCACTGAGCCATCTCTCCAGCCCCCAAATACAGTTCTTTAGTTGTATTAGCCAGTTAAAATGCTCAAAAGCCATATGATTCTAGTGTCTACCATGTAGCACACACAGCTCAGGCTAGAAAACATTTCCATTGTTCCAGCGACTTTTATTTGATACAGTTTTGAAACCATCCATTGCTCCGGGGCAAGGTTGCAGTGGGGAGTCAGGGCATGGCCCTCTATCCCTCCAGTAGTGTGCAATGTGTGGTTCTCTAGCTTGGGCTTGCTTCTTTGCTTTTCTCTTTTTAGCTTCACACTCCCCCCCCCCCCTTGGACTATTGCAGTGGGGAATCTATCTGCTTACTTCTCTTCTTTCCTCCTAAACTATACTCAGGACAAAACTCTCCACTCAATACTCTATACTCTATTTAGTGCCGCCTTCCCTGGCCAGCCTGCCTGAACTTCTAGAACTTCCATGAACACTCCAGGGTGGGGGGGGGCGGTGATGGGGGCACTATAGGAAAGTCGTTCCCCCCCATACACCCTATATTTCCTTCTCTACACCCAAAAATCTAACACAGGGAGAGTATTGTAACACATCTACATCACAAATACATTAGAGAAGGAACAACTAATTATCAGTCTCTTCGGTGTCTTTTAAAAATTATTTTATTTCGCCACTTTGCTCACCTGGCCTTACACTGGGGAACCGATCACAGGCCCTCCTGCTTTGCAGGCAAGCGTCTTAACCTCTAAGCCATCCCTCTAGCGAGGCTCTTTCATCTACCACCCAATCTGTCTCCCTTTCCCTGACTGGTTTTTCCACTGCAGTGAGTCGTCTTGCATCTAACCTTTCCTCCCATCTTCCACCAGAAGCTGTGATCAGACTATTTCTCTAATCTTTGAGACCCCCTTGGGCCTCCGTAACACAGCAGAATGGCGTCGGGTCCTCGGATAACTGGGTGGCGCTCCCCCTTCCCCTGGCGCGTTCTTGGGCCTGGCATTGCCGCCTTCTGGGCTCCGGCCATTCCCTACCATCTTTCACACTTCAAGATCCTCCCTCACAGCTCCGATACGACTCAGGGGTCCCAGGGGAGGAGGACCATGACCGATGTGTCCACCTTGTCCCTTTGGGGACCGAGTCATAAAAGCAGGCCCAACTCTCCGCCATCCCTACCCAGCCGCCGAAGGCTGCAGAGTGTCCATTGTCCTGGACGGCTTACGAAGACGGTCGGCAGCGAAAGGGTCAAAGAAAGAGCTGGGAGGCGAAGGGGATTGTGGGAGGGCCTGTCTTCGCCCGCGGGCTCCTGGGAAATGTAGTTCCGTCCCGGCCAGCATGGCGGCGCCCAGGTGAGCTGCTGTGAAGGGCTTGAGTGGGTCCGCGGGTGAAGGAGAACGCAGCCGAGCGCTGCAGACATACCTCCCCGAGCCGTGACGTTTCTTGCCGGGGGACGACCGGTCGCGAGTCCTGGCTTCCTCCTGCCAGCCGCTTTGGGTCCCTTCGCCCCCTCGCCCGCGGGCCCCCCGAACCCCGAGGGACCCAGCGGCGCCCCTGGGCCGTGGGGGCCGGGAGAGCCGGGGGCGCCGGGTGAGGGTGGGCTTCCGTGAGCGCGCGCTGTGGGGCTTGGGAGGTGCCCACGTGGTGTCAGCCCGCGGCTGTCCTTGGAGGACACCGGGAGTGGGGGGCTCGTCTGACGCCCCGGGCTTTTCCCGCCAGGGCCCATCCTGAGAAGCTATGGACGCCTGTGGTCTGATCAAGTCAATTGAGGTTTTGTTGACAGCTGTATACTGCTCAGTAGATGACATCTCCCCTCCCTTCCTCCCTCCATCCCTCTCTCCCTTTCTCCCTCCCTCTCTCCTCTCTTTCTCTCTCTCTCTCTCTCTCCCTTTCTCCCTCCCTCCCTCTCCTCTCTCTCTCTCTCTTCCCTCCCCCCTCTCTCATCTGAGAATGCCTGATATACACTGGGTGTTAATGAACATGTTGGAGAAGTTTTAGTAGCTTAGTTGCATTTATTAAACAAATGTTGAGTGAGTGACTAATGGTTCCCAAGTTCTTTAGGTGCTGAGTGCTGCTTCTGGATAAATAATACAGGGAAGAAGTGCCCTACTTCATGTAGTGTACTTTCTACTCAATTACAGGAAGAAAACAGAATAACCACATTGATGGGTTTGAGAAAATATGTAAAAAGTGTACTGGAGAAGTTTTAAATATGTGATCGAAGAAATACAATGAATCCCTTTCTAATTGCTTGAAGGCTTTGCTTGCTTTTTGAATAGGTACTGCAGTTTGAATACTACTAAATTCAAAAGTCATGAAAGAGGAAAGCTTGTTGTAGAAAAGATAAAGGCAAGAGCAGGGAATGTTCAGGAAGCAGGTTTTACCAGATCGCAGCCTGGTTCAGAGAACCCAAGTTCTGAACCCTGAATTGAGGAAGCTCTTACAACTTCATACTATGTGTTGTGAGTTTAGCACAGAGAGTATGTTGATTGCCCCCTGTCATGGTTTGATCCAGGTGTCCCCCACAAACAAATGAATGTGTTCTGATAGATCGATCCTCAGCTGATGGCAGTGCTGTGGCAGTGGTGATGTCCAGCCCTCTGCTCATGTCATCGTTTTCCCTGCCAGAATGGAGTCTCCCCTCGAGTCCGTAAGCCAAATAAACCCATTCCTCCACAAGCCACTTTTGCTCGGGTTCTTTCTGTGCAGCAACTAGAAAGCTGACTGCAACACCCCCCTCCAAAAAAAAAAAAAAAGTTTACAAGGAGTGGGTTTCTTTTGTAAAGGACAAAGAAAAAAAAAAAGTAAATAGTCCCTGTCTGAGACAGACAGAAAGAGGAAGTTCCTGTTAAAGTGGGAAGGGGGACCAAAAGATGGGTGGATGTAGCTAACCACAATCTAGTCAGCAGATAGGATTTGTTGACAGAGTACAGAAAAAGAAGATAAAAATCCTTGCTTTAAAACCCTTATCTTTTTCTTTCTTTTTTATTCACTATGACTTATCAAGCTTGCTCTCATTCCTCTCATCATCTACTCCCCGTCTTTGGAGCCAAAGCACGTCACCATTTTCTCATGTGCTTTAAAGATTTCTATATATCAGGTCTCATTTGATAGGGGTTTAGGTTCTTTCTAGTCTTTGCTAGCACAAGAATATCATTATTAGTTTTGTCCGTACTCCCTGTTATACTCTTAGTGAGGATGACACCCATACTGTTGTCACAGACAGTGTCTAATAGGATGTACTGTGAGGTGCCTGTTTAATCCCCAGAATCTCCTTACCCCAGAAAGCATGCCAGGCTGGAGGTGGCTGAACTGGGCCCTGCATGCTAGTGTCCTAGGAAATAGTGACCTTACTCCCATCACATGGTAATGAGCACCTGTACAACGATCTTTCTCACATCTGATGTCATCAAGGTCTGTTGATTTTGTCTTTTCTTTCACCTTTGTCCTCTCCTTGGTTCCTTTCCTGCTGTGGCTCCAGTGTAGTTATTCTCAAAGTGTGTTGTTGCAGGTCTTCTTTCTTCCCTACTGTGCAGTTCAACCATCCTGCCTCACCTCTTAGCACATGTGCTGTGTTCTAAGAAGCAGGACTTCTGGTCCCCTTGAGACCTTGGCAGCCGTGTCAGCATGTTCCTTGTTGAAGTGACTCAGATTTGCAGGACCCTCATATTGCCAAGCTATTCAAATGGAGGAAAATGAGCCTCAAAGGCTACCTGGATTTGTCTTTCTTCACACGCAAAAATATTGTTTGAAGGAGGGAGGGAGGAAGAAAGGAAAAGGATGGCCATGGAGCTCCATCTGCTGGTGCCAGACCCACTGGCAGAATTTTTAAATGATGTATTAAATTAAATGATGCAACTATTGTGTTTTGTTTCTTCCAGCTTGCAGTATTTGCTCATGTGAAATATTAAGAGAGGAAATTCTTCGGTAGCTTATGTTCTTGACGACATATTGCAAAGTTGTTGGAAAGATGGAAATCTTGGAGTGGCTATAGAATAGCTCCTAAATCAGTTAATTTTTTTTATATTTTATTTATTCATTTTCAAGCAGAGAGGAGAGAGAGAGAGAGAGAACCAGGGCCACCACCTTGTGGGTTTGGCCCATGTGGGTCCTGGGGAATTGAACCCAGGGCCTTAGGCACTGGAGGCAAGTGCCTTCACCGCTGAGCCATCTCTCCAGCCCCTAAATCAGTTAATTTTAATACTTTTAGCAAGGCTATGAGTTTCTATTCCTGTTGACACAATCTGAAGCACCCAGAATCATCTGAGGGTGAGGGCTAAGACGTGAACCTGGCACCTAAAACTGTTCTTAAACACTGTTCTCCTGCCCCAAATGAGACTGTAGAGTAACGAAGAAAATTATGATTTAATTCTTGTCCCCAAAGAGTTTATTATCGTCTAGAGAAAAGGGCAAATCTTAGAAACGATAATTAAAAGAGTTCAGTGTTACCAATCTGCAGTTATTTCCTTCTTTTGTGATACTGACTCTTAACCTCAGTCCTTTACTCAGGAGCCACCTCATATTGTCACCTGCTGTCCAGACACTGACTCATGGCTTCTCATACCGAGGGGCTCTTCTAAGCCTTCTTGACTTTCCAGTTGTGAGATGACATCACCAGTCTCAGTCACTGGGTCTGCTATTAGTAAGAGATCTTTGATTCCTTTCTTCCTCACCTCTGGGGAGTCACAAAGGCCTGTTGATTCTGCCTGAGCTTTTACACATGTGCCCTGTGTTCTGGGAAGCTGGACTGCTGGCATTTTTCTTCTTAAGACTGGTAATTAGAGTTTTGACTGTGTTGTTTATGAGCTTTGAAGTATAATTTTACTTAACTCTGAATTTCTTTCTTTTGTTAACTTTGGAGAATTTGAAGTGTGCAGAGGGATTGGAGAGTCGGTTAACATTCCCTGCTCTAAAAAGCCTGAGCCAGCTGGGATGGTGGTGCACATCTATAATTTTGGCACACTGGAAGCTGAAACAAGTGGATTATCGTGAATTTGAGGCCAGCTAGAGATACATAGTGAGACACTGTCTCAAAAAACAAACAGGAAAACCGAAACATCAATAAACGAACATATAAAATGGCGCCTATATTTTACTATCCTAGTCAGACAGAACCACTTTTATTTTACTGTCTGCTCTTGATCACCTTACTAAATACTTTCTTTTTGAAATGATTTTATGGTGATCTTATCCTGAGCCAGAGACCCCTTTTATTTTGAAGTCATCCCAACCTTTTCTGTTATTTAGCATTCATTCCTCCCTTCCACAAATACTCACTGAGCACCTACTGTGTGCTAGCATTCCTGCTTTACTGCAATTTGCATCTTGGTAGAGGGGTTAAGCAACCAGATGAGCCATCATGAATTGTGTTACATTCCGTGAACAAGACAAAATTGGCTACTGTGATACAGCATTTGGTAGGTGTAGGGGCTGATTGGCAGTGATTATAAAGGCCATTTGGGAGTTCTTTGTAATAGCCTGATCACTGATTTATTTCAGTAAGGTCAAAACAATTTTATAGGGTTCCTGTTTCTGTTATTTCAATATTATAAATGTGAAACTATGATATGCTGAGTTTTAAAAATAATAAAACAAACACCTCTACTAGTTAGATTAAGAAATACCATTTGATGTTCCCCTGACTCAGTTCAGTGTTCTTTTCCTCTTCCACAAAAATAACCTTTTTTTTTTAAAAAAGAAAATTTGTGATTATCTAAACAATATTTGGTTTGCTTTTGGGCTTCAAACTTCATTATAAGTAGAGTTATACTACAATTCATTTTGTGATTTTTTTTTTGCATTGTTTCTTTCCCTTCTCTTTGCTTTGATTTATGATTATAAACTTGGACTATGGATATTTTATTTCTTAAATAATACTTATGGGAAACAGTGCCCTTCATGATGCTGACATTAGAGCCCTCAGAGATGTCATTAAATGTTTCTACTTCTTTGTTAGACTTAGGTATTCACCTTCTATTTCTTCTCAATTCTAGGTGAACGGTAAACTAAGAATTAGTAAATTATCAGAATTTTATAAGATATATGAATAACATTTTAATTATTCCTTCAGGGCTTTTTTTGGGGGGGGGTTCAAGGTAGGGTCTCGCTCTAGTTCAGGCTGACCTCGAGTTCACAATGTAGTCTCAGGGTATGGCAGTCCTCCTTCCTCTACCTCCCAAGTGCTGGGATTAAAGGCATGCGCCACCACGCCCAGCTCCTTCAGGGCTTTTAAGGTTGACCTTTTGTTCCTTTTTTTTTTTTTTTTTAAAGTACTGCTATGAACATCAATTTTCAGCCTGGTTTGAAACTCAATAAGACTGAGAAGAAGTTCTTAAGGAAACAAAGTAAAGCCAAGCATACTTTGCTGAAACATGAAGGCATCAAGGCAGTCTCCTATGCCACTCAGGTGACCTGATGATGTGTTGAGATGTTGATGCATTATGTTAATATTTTAAGTAATAGTTCAAGGCTGTAATTGTTTAGTGGGTTATTGCATCCATAGTAAATATACATATGATATGCTAACTTTCCGTTTGGAGTTTTCTGTTCTGGGTCATAGCCTAATTTAGAGCTTGAATTTCTCTTGTTTGTATTGATTCACCTAGAACAAGATGCAGGTATGTATTAATAACTTTGTACAGGCTTTTCAGTTGATGTTATGCTTGATTTTCTAAAATGCAGGTAGGAAAACTAATGTTTTGAGAGATTATGATATGTCCCTTATAAACTGCTAAGTGGATGCATAGAAACTGCAAGCTAGATCTTTTATACCTTAATGTGATGTTTCTTGTTCTTACCTTTGCCTATGCTTTAAGTTTTGTTCCGTGATATGCCACGAAACACTTTTTGCTTACTAGTCCTATTTAAAAGCCTCTTGATTATCTGATGGCAATAATTAAACAAGGCAATATGAAAGACTGAAGTTTCTTGGGCTTTAAGTTGGAACTCAGCTTCATGCTTCACCTCTCATATTTAGACATAGCACTACTATGGTGGATTGATCCAAGTGTCCCCCATAAACTTATGTGTTCTGAATGCTTGATCTCCAGCTGATGGAAGTTTTGGAATTGGAACCTTGTTGGAGGTGTGTTGCTGGTGGCAGACCTATGGGTGCTATAGCCAGCTTCCCCTTGCCAGTGTTTGGTATACTCTCCTGCTGCTATTGTCCATCTGATGATGGCCAGGAGGTGATGTCCAGTCCCTGCTCATGACACCATTTTCCCCTGGCATTATGGAGCTTCCCCTTGAGTCTGTAGGCCAAAATAAGCTCTTTCCTCCACAAGCTGCTTTTGGTTGAGTTCTTTCTGCCAGCAATAAGAAGCTGACTGCAACAACTACTTTAAAAATTTAATATTTATATTTAAATATTAATATAATATAAATATTAAATAATAATATTTAAAATATTAATATTTGTTTTATTTATTTTAACAATAATTTTTAGGAACTTTGAAATATGGTCATATTGTAAAATGATCATATTTTCATTAGATAGTCCTCTTCTGTGCCTTCTCCCAGCCTCCATTCTGCTGAGGGCCCTCCTCATGGAGGTATCCATCATCACTGTGGGATCATGAATTCACTGGTCAGTTCCCATGGGACAATGCCTCGCAGTATTCTTTCTACCCTGTGGCTTTTACATGTTTTTCTCCTCCTCTTCTGCAATATTCCCTGATCCTTGGAGGCAATCTGACTGAATTGCTTTAACTGAATTAATTTCTGTGAGCAGGAATAGTTTTATATTTTATGTTCAATAGAATCTGTAATTGATTTTTTTTGAGCCACTATCTTGATTTTTACTTTTGGTAAACACTGTAATAATGCTTATATTCAGAGTATGGATTCTGGCAAAGTAATAGAAATATTTTTGAAACCCAGCCATCCAATCATCTCACCTTTATTACTCTGTCCTTCAATTTCTTCTGTAAAGAGGTGTTCATCATCCAAATCAATTTACTTCATTACTATGCTAATGAGGACTAGGCCAGTGAACAAATATTCTCTGGTAAAAACTATTATGTGACTGTTGTCTTCTTTCCATTATTATTTTCTTCCTTTTTATTATGTTAAATTTATGTTTCAGAAGAATATAAAGAGTTATCTTTTAATTTGCATTTATGGTTATTAGGAAATGAATATTTCACTTGTATTGGCTATTCAAAAATATTTACAGCATAGGAATACTTTTATTCCCCACATATTTAGTAAATTTGTTTGATCACCACAAAGAAACCTTTTTCAATTATGCCTTTGTAGAAATATTTTATAATATTCCAGCTTAGTTTACAATAAAAAGCTGCTCATGTTTATTGCTTTCTTTTCAAGAGCCTGGTAGTTGCCAATGGTGGTTTGGGTAATGGTGTGAGCCGGAAACAGCTGCTCGTAGCTTTAGAGAAATGCGGACACGTGGAAGACCTCTTGATGCCGCCTAACAAGCCCTACTCGTTTGTAAGATACAAGACCGTGGACGAGGCCAGGAAAGCCTATGCTATGCTCAATGGAAAAGAAATAGTGCACGATCTGGGACAGAAGATCATTCTGTACTTGAATTTCGTAGAAAAAGGTATTTTCTAGTCGGTCATCTTGTAAACTACCGCTCATGCTTTGTTGTTGGTTTTCTTTTCATAGAAGTGAGGTGGAGTCCTGTTACTGTGACACAAAGAAAGGATGTCAGTTAGGCAGGCTGTCTGTCTGTCCCTGACACGGCCATAGTAGCTAATGGTACAGAGTGAAGAGGTCCTGACCTGCCTTTTCATGAGCTCTCACCCACCAACAGTATGTTGATTGTGCTTGCTACTGAAGTTGGAAATTTCTTTTCTAATTGAGCTTTTCAGAGTTTAGTGATGAGGATTCAGATCAGCTCTTTGACTGAGTCTGTCCAAAGGCTTTGAATCACTGCTGTAAGAATGAACTGTAATGGACCACAGTGCTGTTTCACTTCATTGTTGTGGGAGCACCTATAGCTGCGAGAGCTCCTTCAAGCCTTATGTTGGTACTCTCCAGTATGTGGCTGTGAATGTGGAGACATTCATGTCTGTCTAATACCTGAGCACTCAGGAGTGTAGCTGAGTGCTGAATAATTCATGAATTAGAGACTGATTTACAGAGTGGCTATAAAAATTTTTAGATCTTTTCACCTCCACCCCATGAAAATGGAGTGTTTTGTGATGAACTGTGTTTATTTACCACTTATTTAGGGCAACAAAAGAGCTCTATTTGGACATGCTGGGGACAAGTGAGTGAAATAGCAGATTCATGTTTCTGTAAATAACATTCAAAAGAAATCCCTTTTTTGGTTCTAAACACCTTTTCTTACTTTTTAAAACTAAGTCTACTTTTTTTTTTTTTTTTTTAGTAAGGGTCTCATTCTAGCTCAAGCTGACCTGGAACTCACTCTATAACCTTCTTTGTGGGTTTTGAATTACATTTTCATGCATGCTTATCATTGTACTTTGCCTATATTTTCCTTCTTCCCAACACCCTCCCTTTTCACCTGTCTCTCTGTATTCTCTATATAGATGTTCTCTCTAGTGGAAAAGAACTGATAGAATGATATATGTATCTGAAGGGGATTTATTAGATTATTTTACAGGATGCAGGCTAGGCAGTCCAACAGTGGCTGTCTGCAGGCGGGAGAGTTGGAGAACCTGGAGGCTGCTCAGTCCATGAGGCTGGAGGCCTCAGCAGTTCCAATCTGGCACTGAAGGCCTGGAGAGTCCTAGAGAGCCACTAGGAGGTTTATCATAAATAAAGTCTTTGAGTGATGTTTGAAGAGTGACTCAATCATGTGCCTGCAGAATGCAAAAGCACTGTTCTATTTGCTGAAGAGAATTGAATGGAGTGAAATGCACCGTAACTTTGACATTGGTCCTCATTTTTACACTTTGTTGTGTGCCTGTCAGCATTCTTATTCTGAAGATGAGGATTTGAAGTTTTGTGCCTATTGGGCAGTTATTTGTATACGTGAATGTAGGCTTGTGTGTGACTACTTTAATTTGGTTTCCATAGCACATTGGCAAGAACTGGGGGCTCAAGCCTTACCTCCAGGACTCAAGGTAGTAGAAGAAATTATTTCTTCTGAAGATGAGAAAATGCTTCTGGAATGTGTTAATTGGACACAAGACACAGACAATCAGAACTGTAAGTAAAACCTACAAGATCTTATATTTACATTTTTGTAAAATGTCTTCTTATTGTGCTTTCTATTGTCCCCACCACATTGGTGTACTAAAATTCTATTTTTTTTTTTCCAGATCACTGGTTCTTGACACATTAACAGTAGATAACATGTATATGCCTGTCAGGCTTATGAGCCAGTCTGCTGACTGCTTACTAGCCAGCATTTGTGTAGTGCGCTTTCAGAAGCCTTTTCACAGTGGTTATCTTATTTGCTCCACTGAGCACTTGTAGTGCTGCACTGCCCCGCTGTGATGTAGCTAGATTAGAGTTGCTTCTGGATCTTAGGGGTGTCATTGTGCATGTTTATGTCTTTCACATTGATAGGTGACATTCTTTGTTACAATTTTAGACATGAGAGAACAGATATGAGCAGATTGGTTAATATTATTAAATACAGTAAGTTAGAACTTAAAAGAAGTTACCATTAGTAGATAAATCCTTACTTATAATGTAGAAAAATATATCAAGGACTGTCATTCTTTTTCTCCCAAGCAGTTTACTTTCTTCTCTTTATGCAGTTCAGAAGTCCTTGAAACACAGAAGAGTAAAGCATTTTGGTTATGAATTCTGCTATGAGAACAATAATGTGGATAAAGATAAACCATTACCTGGTGGTAAGTATTGTTAATACACAATAAATGCTGCTTAGAAAAAGCAGTGGGGCTGGGGAGATGGTTCAGCAGTTAAAGGCAAGCAAGTACCAGCTGGCCTGGGTTCAGTTCCCCAGTACCCACTCATAGCCACATGCACAAAGTGGCACATGGGTCTGGAGTTAGTTTGCGGTGGCAAAGAGGCTCTGGCATACCCATTCTCTCTCTTTTTCTCTCTCAACACAAATAAATTTCTAAAAAATAGATAAAATGATGTATTGTAGTTACCTTTTAGTTGCTAGGAGAAATATCTGACCAAAGCAGCTATGGGAGGAAAAGATTTACTTCAGGCTCACATATTCTAGGAAGAGCTTTATCATGGACTAGAATATATCCACAGCAGAGAGACAAAACCAACAGCAAGCAGCCAGAGCTCAAACTGGCTCTCTACACACCGAGTAGGGCTGGACTCATGGTCCTCCCCCAGTGACACACCTCTTTCCAGCATGGGTCTGCCTGCTGGAGATTTAAGTAGGAGACTTAATCTTAGTCCAAAATACCCCAGGCTATGGGGACATGCATTTATATTCAAACCACAGCATGATATGATATATTCTAAGCTTATCATAGTTGAGGGTATATATATGTGTGTGTGTGTGTGTGTGTGTGTGTGTGTGTGTGTGTGTGTGTGTGTGTATTTAATATTTTTATTTATTTGCAAGCAGAGAGAGACAGGGAGAATGGGCACACCAGGACCTCCAGAACTGACTCCAGATGCTTGTGCCGCTCCATGCATTTGGCTTTATATGGGTATTGGGAATTGAACCACAGTAGTTGGGCTTTGCAGACAAGCTCCTTAACCAATGAGCCATCTCTCCAACTTGAGAATATATGTTTTATTTGTCATATTTAGGCAGACTTGTAAGACGATTGATTAAATTTAAAACTTTTTTTTTTTTTTTTTTTTTTTTTTTTTTGGTTTTTCGAGGTAGGGTCTCACTCTAGCTCAGGCTGACCTGGATTTCACTATGTAGTCTCAGGGTGGCCTTGAACTCACAGTGATCCTCCTACCTCTGCCTCCCGAGTGCTGGGATTAAAGGCGTGCGTCACCACGCCTGGCAATTTAAAACATTTTAATTAGAGAATAGGCACAGTTTTTTATTTATTTATTTATTTATTTATTTATTCATTTTCAAGCAGAGAGAGAGAGAGAGAGAGAGAGAGAGAGAGAGAATGCACCAGGGCCACCACCTTGTGGGTCTGGCTTATGTGGGTCCTGGGGAATCGAACCCAGGGCCTTAGGCACTGGAGGCAAGTGCCTTAACTGCTGAGCCATTTCTCCAGCCCCCTAGGCACAGTTTTGATATAAAAATTCAAACATTACAAAGCTCAAGCTCCTGCTGACTACTACCCTTCTCTCACACTTCTTCCTTTCAGAAGTATGTGCAATGACCAGTTTAGCAGATTCTTCTAATCCTTTACAAAATATATTTACATACAAGTATATGTACCTGTTAGAATATATAGCTTAGTACTCATAGTATTATATTGCATAATATAAGTTGTTTATTCATATATTACATATATTCTTCCAATGTGTTTTTCTCTAATATGCCTTGTATATCTTATGTAGTTTTTCATTTTACTGAATTTCTAATAATAGTTTATTAGTTGCCTATTGTTAGACATTTACATCATTTCTAGATTTTAGCCTTTACAAGTAGCACTGTAGTGTGTCTTTGTACATGCTTCTAATTGATTAATGTGTATTCTGGATAGTAATCCTCTGTTGGATCAAGTTTATTTTTGTGAACTTGGTCATCTTTCAGGCTTTTCTTCCAGTGAGAAATCGTATTTATGACTCCATAGTGTTCCATTTTGAAAGGTGTTTTTTTTTAATTTACAACTATTTAAAATAAATAGAATACTACAAAAAGCATCTAAGTTTCTGGCGTATAATATGCAGGTTGAATGGCCCTTACCTGGACATCCACAATACAAACTGCTCCAAAATCTGAAGCTGCTTAAGAAAGAGCTGACATGATGCTACATGTGGAAAATATCTACTGACAGTTGAGCTCATGTGATGAGTCAGTCAAAACAGAGCACAATGGGGAGATGGCACTGCAGTTAATGGTGCTTGCCTGTGAGGCCTTCCAGCCTGGGTTCCATTCCCCAGAGCCCATTTAAATCCAGATGCATAAAGAGGCACATGTGTCTGGAGTTGCTTGCGGCAGCAAAAGGCTCTGGCACAGCCATTCTCTCTTTCAAATAAATAAACAAATAAATAAATGAAAATAAATAAAACAATACAATAAAACATTACATTCAGGCTGTGGGTAAGGTACATATGAAATATTAATGAATTCTGTGTTTATACTTGGGTCCCATCCCCAAGATTTCAGTTATGCCTATGCACATATATTCCAGAATCTGGAGAAGATTCAAAACCTGGAACACTTCTGGTCCCAAGAATTTTAGATAAGGACTGTTAAGTTTGTATTAAGTTTTGTTACCATTTTACAAAATACAAAAAAGTTGATATAAGTAAATTTTTTTAGAGTTTTTATTTGTTAGAATCAATGTTGTTCATGAAGGTTTATCATCATTACTGGTTCTGATGACTGAATTAGGAACTTTGTGATAGCTGTCAATGCTTTTTTATTCTTGCATAAAACAAAATATTTTAATGTTTTGCTTTTCTGGTTACTGACTTTAGGCCTTCCTGATGTTTGTATTAACTTTTTGGAGAAATGGTTGAAAGAAGGTTACATTAAGCATAAACCTGATCAGTTGACTGTAAATCAATATGAACCTGGCCAAGGTAGGTAGTTCATCTTTAAAGATATCAGTTATCTTGCTGGGCCTGTTTGCACACACTTTTAATCCCAGCACTTGGGAGGCAGAGATAGGAGGAGTTTGAGGCTACATGGATTCTAGAGTGAATTCCAGGTCAGCCTGGGCTAGAGTGGAACCTTACCTTGAAAAACCAAAGGGGGGGGGGGGAGAATCCCAGTTGTCTCAAAAAAAAGTTTTTAAAAATCCATTTGAATATTTCAGAATAAAGAAAGTTATGTAAGTTTTTCTTTTTTGAACTTTTAAATTTTTTTATAATTATTTGAGAAAGAGAGAGGGGAGGGCAGACAGAAAGAAAGAATGGGCATGCCAGGGCCTCCAGCAACTGCCAATGAACTCCAGACACATGCACCACCTTGTGCATCTGGCTTTACCTGGGTACTGGGGAATCGAACTTGGGTCCCTCTGTTTTGAAAGCAAATGCCTTAACCACTAAGACATGTAAGTTTTATAAAATACCAACTCTGTAAGTTTTTCAAATAAAAAATAATCAGTTTTTTTCAGCTCAAATGAATTGTTACTTTGTTTACATTTTATGCCTACACTGCTCTCAATCCTTTGTAAACCTGTGCCTCAGTCTCTTGACAAAATTAATCACCAAGTATAGACTGACACAATTCCTACTTGTGACTTTTTTGTGTCTTCCTCTTTCAACACTTAGTTCCAGAGGAAGATGTTTGCTTGGAAAGCAAGAGACATGCATGCATCTCGGAACCAAATAAGTTACAGAACAGAAGAAGGCTAATTGTTGGATGATTTAACTCATCTGTAAACTATTTGAGAATGTGAAAGATAATTCTAGGATTATATGTTAGTGACAGAGGTTTAGGCTGCAGATTTCTTGCATTTGTTAACCTGATACTTGTAGTAATTAAATGATTCTTAAGCATTTGATTAATGATAGTAGCAGGTTTTTTTTTTTTCCTTTTCCCTCCTGCCTTTCTTGTGATGTGTTATTTATTTGTTGTGGTGAGGACTGAATTTAGTGCCTGTTACATACTAGCCATGTTCTAGCCACCGAGCTGCATCCAGCTCCTGAGACGGACTTACCATCAAGTTCAGGCTGCTCTCAGATTCAAGCTCCTCCGGCCTCCCCCTTTTCAGTGCTAGAATTACAGGAGTGTGCTGCCATGCCGCATGTTATACTCCTTCTATAAGCTCCTTCAGGAATTATGTCTCACTTGCTTTCTCTTCTCTCCCTATGCTTCAGTTTCTTTACTAGGAGCTGCTCACTTAGCAGATGGGTCAGTGAAAGAAGCCATGTCTTAATTATTAATGTACTTAGCCTTTACACATCACCTTTGCTCTTCAAGGACTTGGGAATCTCAGCATTTAGGAGAAAGAACAACTTGTATTTATTTTCCACACTTTCCTTCTGGGCTGGTATTAGGGAAATGTCTTTTTTAAGAAATGACTTCCAAGCCTTGATTTGATAGTCAAGTCTCAAAGGCACTTTCACTTGACATTAAGATGTATTTTGTCTATACTTAGTTCAATTTTGTTTAGTCATAATCATTCTGTTTCCTTTTGACTATAGTTCCTTCTAGAGAACCAAACAGTGTTTCATTGTAATTATGTGAGGTTCCAAGTGCAGTCATTTCAGGTCTTCTAAAAAGAAGCATGAAGTGACTGTTACCATGTTTGCCTTCTCAGGAATCCCGCCCCACATTGACACACATTCTGCTTTTGAGGATGAGATCACGTCTCTCAGTTTGGGATCAGAGGTAAATGTTCAAGTGTCTTAATAAACTTTCAGTATATCTTCCCTTCTACAATGTCCTTTTCATGGGATTAGCCACATTCTTAATTAAAATGAATTAAGATTTTTAAATGCAAAGTGTACCATTAGCACTTTCATTTCTGACAGAATGTAAAATTTTCATAACCCCTCCTTTTAAATGTCTGCAGTTGTGTGTTTCATATCATGAAATACTAAAAAGACACCTTTCCTTTTTTTTTCACATTTTATTTTAGTATGTAAATAAAAGACTGTCTTTGGTGCAACTTGGGCAACCTTTTTTAAAAGGCCAACTTTTGACCTACTGATACAGCATTGCCATCTGGTGGCAAAGGGTAGTAGTTGCAGGAAGTAGAAATGGACAAAACCAAAATGTATGTGTGTGGAATGTTACACTTTCATGTTGCTTGATTCAATCCTGTATTTCCTCTGCTAAAATCGTTGAGTCTTTATCTAACTCTTTACTTTCTTCCCTTTTGTGGGAAATTCCTCTTTTAATTCTTAAATATTCTAGCATGAGGTATTCTTAATTTTAATGGCCTATTTAAATGCCTTATTTATTGTTAGGACTACTTTAAGTATATTCTTCTTAAAACTCTTCTTGCGTATGTTGAACCATCCCTGCATCTCTGGGATGAAGCCAACTTGGTCAGGGTGGATAATATTTTTGATGTAGCGTTGTATCTGGTTTCCTAGGACTTTGTTCAGGATTTTTGCATCTAAGTTCATCAGAGATATGGGTCTGTAGTTCTCTTTTTTGTTGCATCCTTGCCTGGTTTGGGGATTAGGGCAATGGTAGCTTCATAGAAGGTGTTTGGAAGCCTTCCCTCTTTTTCTATGTTTCTAACAAGATTCAGAAAGAGTGGTTTCAGCTCTATGATGAAGGCTTGGTAGAATTCAGCT